>NW_024121178.1:428687-442429 GCF_016745375.1 Pimephales promelas | reverse complement strand
GATAAGATTTAAGCACTGTGGTGGAGAGGGAAATTTATCAGGTGAATAACACTATTTGGACATTTTCATATGGCTTCAGAACACGGTATATAGTAACGTATGGACATATGTACCTTTTTATAGTTATGTTATGAATATGTTATATGTTATAAGATCTTATGTTTTGGATCTCAACAGTCTCACTTATTAAAGAGGGGGTTGACTGCGATTTCACTTTTTTCATTTTAAATAGTGGTGTATGTTGCTGTTGGTGCATGAAGAATCTGCAAAGTTGCAGCACTGAAAGTTCAATGTAAGCAGAGATATCGTCTTTTAAAAATCAGGAAGTATATTGCCTACAAAAACGACTCGATTGGGACTACAGCTGGGTTTTAGACGTCACTAACCCACACATTTGCATCAACCATCCCTCCGGAATATGCAAAAAAGGGCATGCGCATATTTTCTGCGGGTCGTCAAATGTGTTGTGTTCACGCAGCTGTCAGGTCTTCTGTGTTCAAGCTTCCCACGGATGCTGTACTTCGTCAACAATGGATACAATTTATGTTTGATTATGTTCCTGAAAATAACGATCGTAATCTAGTCTTCCAGAAGACAGTTTCCAGAATCTCCACGAGTTCAATGCCGGATTCAACAAGAAACTGTTACTAAAACATGAAGCAGTTCCAACTTTAAAACCAGAGGTAGCAATTGTTGGGCCACAACCTGTAAGTAGGCTAAGACCTAATAATTTTAACGCTTTCACGCGTACGATCACACCGGTGTGATCAGTCTTGGCTGGTCCCTGAGCGTACAATCACACCGGTGTGATTAGAACGTTCAGTGCACACGTCAGCAACTGCTAAATTCAAACTTGCTCTCACGCGTTGGCTGGCACTCAGCCAGAGACAGACGCACTCAGTGCTGTCATATATCACAACTATTGAGTGTTTTCAACCACATAATGTTTATTTTAGGTTTCAAGACATTTAAATACACATATGTACTAGCAAAACAATGATTTTGAGTTTGTAAAATACACACAGATGTCTATGGAGGCGGCAATAATAATCCTTTCAATTATAATAAGACGACACATTTTATTCATATCAGATACACATTGTGTAAGTAGCTTAACATTTGATCCTTTTCTTCTCCCAGTTCACCAGCCACTTACTATCATGTATTTCGTGAGAAGTGGATGAATTGACGTTATAATCCAACAGATCCGATTCTCTGAACTGAAAACGAAACTAAAATGGCGCCGTCCGTTGTGCATACAGCTCAACTAACGCGATTGTAATAAAGATGTCTAAACAACAAAACCCATCCACTTGCACATATTTGACAATCGGAATATCAGTGTTTCATGATATAGCTAATACATTTTTTAATAAAAAAAGGAAAAATGACATAAAAGCAGATCATCATTCATTCCGTGCTCTGTTCTGGTCGTGCTGTGTCACGTGACAAGCAATGACGCGTCACCATGGAAACAAAAGTGGCAAGTTCTAAATAACGGTCGCCTTGAAAAACTCACGCTGGGGGTCAGTTAGAATATTTTAAACTTACGTGTGAAAGGGTTAAATGTATTTGCATGTATAATTCTAGACGTAGCCTTGTTTTATTTTTTTTTTTCAAATACCAGCCGCTGGATTTATAGCCACTAGGCTATTAGTTATGTAATTTTGTGTCTACGACAAACGCGTACAAACATTATGGACCTGAATTTTGTATAAATACTAATGTTGCAAATGTATTTTCATGATATATATGCTTTATGACGTTATTTTCGATTTGATCAAGAACGTAAACTAATGCCAAACGCTGTTTGAGTATAACATTAGTACTAGCCAGTCAGTGCTATTGTTGCCAGTCAGATGCTATTGTGTGTAAAAACAAACGTTGTATAAAGTTAAAAAAAATATATAGCAAATTATCCTTCAGAAACGTTTAGTAAGAGCCGTGTGTTGTGAGGTTCTGTTTGACTCTCATTATCGCGGCTTTCTCGGTCTGATTCTGCCTCAAACTGATACTGTACTATCGACACATATTTACATCTCGACCGAGCTAATGATATGCACGTTTCGGCCATAAAGGTAATGGGCGTAACCTCGGAAACGTGAGTGACAGTTTAGCCAATCACAACACACGGGCCAAACTAACCAATCTGAGACTACTGCCTTTTCTGAGGGAGTGGTTTCATAGACTCAGGAAGTCGAAGGTCGTTCGAGGACAGATGAGAGCGCGGCTGACAATAAAGGTGAAGTTTATGAAATATAAGACTTTTAAAAAAAGAAAAACCAGGAATACATTGTTATATTGCACTCCATAAACACAATCATCCAAAGAAAAAAGCATTTACCCCAACCCCCCCCCCCCCCCCCTTTAAAATGAGCTTATTGATATTCCACAATATACGTAGTGTTCCACTGAAGAAAACATACAAAAAAACATACAGATTATGAATGACAAGTTGCCATGTAGGCTAATCAATTTGACAAGGTAATTGAGGTAAATAAATAGCAGGTAAATCAAGCTAAAGTTTAGCATTGTTTTTGTGCCTTTTTTCTCATCTATTGTCTTGATTTGTGTGCTCAATGTAGCCTGACTTCGTCACACTCATATTCTAGTCAGAATATGAGTCTGATACCGCTCCATAGGGCTTTGATTATGAGGCGTGTCTTAACCGAACCAGGAAATAAAAACCTCTGCACTCAATTGGATAGATGGTAGACCTACAACCAACCAGCGCAATGCAGTAAGTCAAATACTTTGCATAGCAAGTTGTCAACTACAGAACTTACTATTTTAGAAGTAAAATAACGAGTGTTTCTTCTTGTCCTCCATGAGTGTGACCAAAGGAGAAACCACAACGAACACAGGCTTTTCATTACGTCCCATCTTCTTTGCGACCTCAGAGCCAGCTGATAATTTACACTTTTGCCGAATCATGTAGGAAGGACAGCAAAAATATCTTTCCAATCGACAAATGCCTGGATTGCAGTTTGCTGTTTGTCGATTAAAATTAATGCGCTGTCGATTCATTTTACAACAAACGCGACAGCGGAATCTATACATCTCAATTCTCCAGCTGCAGTCATTTCTGTGGGAAACCAGTTAAGCGCTCTTTGATAACATGATGATTACGTCCTTGCAGATCATCTGTCTATCATCGCATAAAGCCCGCCCTGGCAATTTGATTGGCGCGAACATTTTTTGCCTGATCATAATTACTCCTCAATGGATCGAGTCCAGACCGAACTTCCCGACCAAAAAATGTTTTGGGCGGAGTTCGGGCTGAATCCAGTCTATGCTCAATGTTTATTTGAGCTAGAAACTGATGCACATAAATCTATCAATCTTTTTGAAATGTTTGTTCCCTTTATTGACACGTCATCACCAGAATTGCAGTACAAGAACCATCACAGTGTTCATTTATTTTGATTCTCAGCTGTATATCTTAGAACATGTTCCATAAATGAGGATATGGATGCATGTTCCAGCATGTTCCCTGCTGCTCCGCAATCTCATCTCATCCATATTTTGCCACACCATCTGGAACTGTGCCAAGGGTTAGAGGTGGAAGATATTGAAATGCCACACGAAAGTTCAAATCAGTCAAAGGAGGGCACGAGAGTGAGTGAGGTACATTGATTAAGAGTAAGACTGTCTGTTAAATCTATCATGGTTTTTACTGAGGTAGACATTAAGTTCCATACTGTAAAAGGGATAGTTCCCTCTAAAATGATTTTTTTTTGTTATCATTTACTCACTCTCAAGTTGAATCAAACCTGTATGAATCTCTTTATTCTGGTGTGACTGTAGAAGAAACGCACACTCTCATACACATTTAGTTAACCATAGTCCTTAACAGGCTAGCAGTCTCTGTACACATCTTTCTGTTTTCCTTTTTTTATTTTTTATAAACTCATCTTGTCCCTCCCTAACTATTATCTGTGTTCATTATATGGACCTGGTAAAACAGCTGTAATTTCACAGCTGAGAGATCTAGGTTACAAAGTTCCTGTCATAGTTTAACACAATAAGTGAAGCATGTCTCTCTTCCACTGTGTGTTTTGGGCTGGACATTTAACAACTATAGATTCAGGTGTCTCACCCATAGACTATCATTCCAGGTTGTATCCTGTATTGGCCTGTTTCTTCTGAACTCCATGGCCCATCCTCATGGAACTGAATTAACAAAAATACATTTCAATTTAGCTAAATTTCACCAAAAGGTGCTATAACTAAAATGTCTGCCATTTTACCAAGGGAGTTAAATTTAAAGGATATTCAGGAAAACACTGTAGTTTTCTCCCCTTGATTTGTTAGTGTTTGACAATCTTTTTTGTTACGTCTCTTTTTGTTGTGCTGTCGAAGTCTGGTGAATTATTGATGCGGTACACGTGCCTTTTTCACTTTGATCTGTGGGACAATTTACAGCTGTCTGATTGGATGTTGGTTCCGTGTTTCTCAATGTATATATTTTTATTTCAAAACGACAGGCAATCAAATCACTCTCCCCACTGTGTTGTCCTTCCTTTACAAGCCTGAACAGAGACCAGCAGAAGGGCGGACACGTGCATGGTCGGGCACATAAACGGGCACTGATTTCTGTGAGACAACGTAAGCAGGTTCATTTAAAAAGAGCGAACACAAAACACACCGCAAAGCACTCGAGGGGTTCCTAAAAGCAAAGGCCAGGCATGTCAATCAGGTATTTCTTACCCAACTCATGCAACATTTATCAGAAAATATAAGATTTAACCCAGTGAAGTGTGGACTCATATCTTCGATGTTGATGTTGTTTTTCAATCTAGTTTACATAATGGTCTTGCTGGAGGAGAGGAAAGACATGAATGACAAAAACACTTTAGGGGCAGAAATTGAGAATTTTCAGCTGATTTGCACACTCAGAAAACCATTTGTATTCAGCTTGAAAAGACATCTTGACTCGTCATAAATATTAAACACTCAATTGGCGAATGCTGATAGATTCTCCCGCTCATCATTACCTGTATTGCATAAACCTCACTCAGCCAAAACAATTTGAATTATAAGTATGATGAGGCTGAATAGACCATCTAATTGGACTACTTTGGAGCCAAATCCAGCTCTTAACGTTGGATTCCGAGAGTATCTGCATAAATTAAGGATAAGCTCTGGACACAGACCCTTATCTACTTCATTCTGAGGGATAACCTGAATTTATAATTCTTCCGACTCAGGGGCCAATAAGTTGAGTGAGCGAGACTATTCGTGATGGTGAGAGAGGGAGGGCCGCTGCATGTACAGAACTGTTTTAATCTCACGGCGGGTCCTTGGCCAAAGGTAGAGAGGTCAGTGCATTGAGTGTTTTCCTTACAAGCACACTCTGTGTACACTACAATGTAAGACAGGGAAATATATTGTGAAAGGGCAAATGGATGTAAAGAGTTAGGGTGGGTTGGTGCCGCTGAGATGACATCAGGTTTTGCTCGCATAAATGCAGTTTGTTTCTTTACACCATCCGATTAAATTCTGATGGATAAAATTACGTTTTAAACTACATTTAACTAATACACTATGAAGGCTGTATAGTTTTCAAAGTGCTGGGAAAATTTCACATCCAAAGCTTTGAACTTATACATTTTAAGAGAAAAAAGTACTGAAAGTAAAATGTCCTTTTTACCCCGACTTTCTTAAAGGCTTAGAGCTCTGCTTTTTAATGATTCCTTGTACATTTCTTTAGATTAAGTGATTTGACCTTAGTTTGTGAAACACTTCTTTTTCTTTTCTTAATTTCTTTCTTATTTGTATGTAAAAAAAAAAAAAGTTAAAAAAAAAGTTAATATATTGATTTTGGGGCTTTTTTCCAGGCTGAAATCATCATTGATATTGCACGCAATTCAAATAATGCTGAAAGATGGATCACGAGTGTTTGTCTGCATTGTGTAAAATACAAAGCCATTGCATGACTTTCCATTACCATTCACCTGAACAATGACGTTGTAGAAAAACAAGTCACATACATTTTCCACTTTTTTCCCACAAATTGTCAATGCAGGGTGCAAATGCAAACAGTTTGGTGTTTATTTGTGCATTAAATTACAGAAATAAAATGAGCTGTGTGTATTTGTGTTTTGTGAGCGTACAAAATGAGGGATAATATATTTGTTTTATGCATTTGTGAATTGCAGTGTGAAATACAGCCAAACCCATTAAAGCAAAATAAAACTGACTGGAAAGTAGACATTTATTTTATTATCTCCCCTTTGCCACAGTGTTTTTTTTTTTGTTTTGTTTTTTCATTTTCTAAAACAGCAGTAAGAACTGACCTATGTTGAAAATGAAGGGTTTCATACTTTAAGGGAAATAATTAACCATTGCCCATAAAAATGGTACCGTGACCCGGGCAGCCTATCTCGTCTGCTTTGAGTGAAAACAGACGCACAGAATAAGCATTGACAAAACAGCATGTAATTGGAAAAGAAAGAGAGAAGAGCCACATAAGACTGTTAAAACATTAACAACCCCCTGGAATCAAAGTCACCTTAGTAAAAGTGTTCTAATCTGGCTCAGCTACATCAGGGGAATACATAAACACGCAGGAGGACAGAGAGAGACTGAGTATTTATTACAAAAATAAATCATTTTAACACTTAAGCCACCCACTGCCAGAGACTGTGGGTAATGAGTCCTGAGCCATGAGTGAAAAAGAGAGTGATCCAGCAGCTAATTCTCTATTTAAAGCCAAGGCTTGGAGCCATGTAAAGTGGTGCTCTAATAAAGGTGGATTGTAAAGGTTTTCTCAGCCCAGACCAAAGGAAAAAAATGCTGCTTGTTTGTATGACCACCAAGAGCATTGAACCTGCTAGCAAAACGTGAATCTCACAAAACTGGTTCTGTGGATCCATCTATACAGTGGCCGAGAGAGCTCACCGCGCTGCAACCTGATGAAGACGAATGCAAATTCAAAAAAAACGTTTGCAACTATAAAAACGCATTCAAATACAAAAATACATCCGCAAATTAAGAAAAACATCTTCATCAGTTCCACAACACACCTGTGCTCCAAGTACTCACAACACAACCAAATACAGAAACGCGCCGCAAACGTTCACAACACCACCAAATACAGAAACGCGCTGCAAATAACACGGTCCACAACGGAAATGTTTCCGGGAACCAAATAAGTGACGGACCCGACTAGAACCACAGGACGTGCTTAGAGCAAAAAAACCTTTATTGACAAGAAGTCAAAGCATATATATTTTTTTACAAATAAACTATACTATTAAAGTAATATTGTATATATAAATAATATTATAATATTATATATATATATATATATATATATATATATATATTTTAGTTCGTCTATACTCCTTGGAGTCCTTGCTTACTCAAAATTCTACTTTATTTAATTTCTTTTGACTTTTCCTCCGCAAAACACCGAGATTCAAATTATGTAAGCAATAAGGTACGAGAGGCTGTGCTGTATCGTGAATAAGTAACGGCTGAAGGGCGTTGTTAGGCACGACGCGAAGCGGAGTGCCTGCAACCCCTTCAGCCGTTACTTATTCACGATACAGCACTTGCCTCGAGTACCTTATTGCTTTTATAAAACGGTTGCCACACAATATTACAATAAAAAACAATGTATTAGTGCAACTTTTTAATGTAGTTTAATCAATAAAAACATTCCTTCCGCTAGAAAAATATAGTCCCTGGCTGTGAACAACAACGTTCCAATGTGTAATATGCAGGAAAGCTCAAATAAAAACAACAAAACCATTCTCAAACTTTGTCTCATTCTTTTTATTTTTTACAACACAAAATTTGTGAAATTTCCTCACACAAATAGGCATAGCTTATCTCTCAGCAAACTAACAAATAAAATAATAATAAAAAACACAAGGGCACATATTTTGATAGATAACAGTTAGGTCTTTAATCTAGTTATTAATTTAGTTGCTTAAATGCTGCCTAACAAGAGATACTTTATTTATTGTTGTTTATTTAAATTTATTTGAACATCTCCGTTTATTGTGCACGCATTAAATATTTGACTAATTTCAATCGACTCCGCTGTGGTGATATAACCTCCTCTTTAGTTGGGCTCAGCGCTGTCAGCGGTTTTTCTGTTGAATGTCACTCCAGTGCTTTCTTTGTTTTAAGTTTGGCCTCCACTTTACTTTTACACTTATGTCCACTCACAGACATAATTTAAAAAGGCTAAAATGTTTAAAGTAAATTTCGATTTATATAGGTGGCATGACGATGGATAAGTGGTTTGAGGAACAATTTGGAGAGACTTCTACAAATACGAACTGTCATGCTGAAGTGCTGAAATGTAATACATTCGAGAAGACTCGTAATGAAAAAAATACCGTGCAGCAAACCCAATGGGCAGTGAAATGCTTCGGTGACTGGTATAGTGACAGGTTGGGATTAAGCGCATCGGACAGTTTATGGTGCTGAAATCTTTAGTAGAAATCGGTGTGTGTTTCATCACGACCCTCTCTTCTTATTGTCTTTACGACTCCACCGAAAACATTATTGGATGAGGTGAATTCGCTGCGTCTCTTCAGACAGGACAAACTCAAAGGTGGATCATTCAGGAATCTGTTCAGACCCGCGCGTAACGCTACATAGCTAATGATCCCATATTTTTCTCCTGTGGAGCTTCTGACGCCGGTTTCACACCGCACGCGTTAGCAGAGCGTCAGCAGCGCGTATTTTTTTCGGCGTGACAGTTCCGTAGAAGTCACGGATGGTGCGTGAGTTCCGTCTTGTGATTTGTTTAAAATATGCTGCAAACCGTTTTCACTACACCAGTCACCGAAGCATTTCACTGCACATTGGTATATGTGTGGTTGCTAAGGGTGTTGCTAAGGGCGCAGTGATAACTAGAACCGTTGGGTGAAGCGGTCATTGCCGTGTTTTATCGTGAATAAAGCACAGCTTTGACCAATCAGAATCAAGGATTGGAACTAACCGTTTTATAATATGACATACAACTTGTGTACAATATACAACATGTGTTAACAATATGTTCAATGTCATCACAATACAAATGAACAATGCTCTGAAAACTAAACTAAATAAATAAAAAAAAGATCTAGAAGAAGATGAAGGCAAGATATTAATCTATACATCAGCTACACTATACAAATAGTTTAATTTTATGTTTACATTTTTATAAGAAGTTTCCTAAAAATGTTAGGTAATGTATGGCACTGACATACAGATATATAAAACGGATATTTTAACAGATTTTTATAAAGTAAAAATAAAAAATGAATAATTTATTTGCAACCGTTATGTTAATCATTATATTTCTGTCGTCAGAACAGCTATACAGCTGATGGACAAAGTGTTGCGTTGTTACGTTTTCTGTTGTTGCTCCATTCATCAAGTTCCAAACGGCTACATAAATGACACACTAGGTGTCATGCTCACGCCAAAATTCCCACTTGAAGAGCTTTGCCGGCTGCCCTTTGAAGGGAGTAGGATATAGGGAAGCTCACGAGCAATAAGCAAGTCCCAGTCGGGTCCATCACTTGTTTGTTCCCCGGAACATTTCCGTTGTGGACCGTGTTATTTGCAGCGCGTTTCTGTATTTGGTGGTGTTGTGAACGTTTGCAGCGCGTTTCTGTATTTGGTTGTGTTGCGAGTACTTGGAGCACAGGTGTGTTGTGGAACTGATGAAGATGTTTTTCTTAATTTGCGGATGTATTTTTGTATTTGAATGCGTTTTTATAGTTAGTTGCACACGTTTTTTTGAATTTGCATTCGTCTTCATCAGGTTGCAGCGCGGTGAGTTCTTCCACCGTACATCTATCCATCCACCCCATTCTATTTTCACAATAATTCCAGGTAGAATATGATTTGCAAACATGACAACTTTACATGGCGGGCTATATCTGATACAGTGCTGCTGTTGAATATTGCTGCTGCTGTAGAGCGAGAATGGATACACAGAACGTGAGCATGTAAGATATGCTGATGCTGCATAAATAGACACAAATACCACAGCAGATATAGGCAGGTGGAGAACCCAATGCACAGAACAATGTTGACACCAGAATAAAAACATTCATTATTCTGAAGCTGAAAATACAGTATTAGTTTAAATGAATATGCTTGTACTCTGTCACTGACTAGATATATTTAACATGTTGTACTGTAGGTCACTTTTAACTGGTAACGTAAGAAATTTGGGGTTATCAGGACCCACACATATTCCCAGATTGCAATATTATACATTATATTCAACATTATGTAGCAGTTAAATGTAATACTGACACTAAAACTCTGAAAACTTTTTTTTTCTCACAGTATTTTTTATTTGGGTGAAATATACACAATATTGTCACTATCCACGATACTTTTTGGTGCATTTTTTTTTATTGCGATATATTGTGACAGAATATTGCTTACACCCCTGGCCTATACTGAATCCTCAGAAATGAGGTTAAAAGCCTCAGAGAGACCTGACCCTGTTTCTCTGTGCATCCAGAACCAAGCGCATGTTTCTGCTGAGCTCAGAGCTCACAAGTTCTCCGTGAGAGTGGCGTACACATGAGGGAATAGTAGATGGCTTGTGTAGCTGACAGTTTCTGGAAGGAAGCCTTTGAAGCTTCTCATTTGTATGTCAAAGAGTACAGCACTCAATTGTTTCTAGTTTTGGGAATGCCTTCTCCTCCTCCATGACTTTAGAAATCGTTTCTGATCTCCAACATAAATTATTTAAAGGGTCGACAAGATTTACTTTTTTGTTCCCGTACATTACCAGGCCCGCTGAACATTTTCATCTCCACTGTCTTGTTCACATCAACTTCTTATACTTTCTGTACAATTGCTTGTGCTTTGTTTCTGAAATACATACTGTACTGAAAAGCATCCTACAATTAGTGATGAACTATTACATTGTGTAAGAATTGTTTATTTTTAATGTATATATAACTATTGAACATTTATGATAACAATTATGAGGTATAAATGCGACAAGGCACTTGCACGATTTTAATGTATTTACAGGGGATTTAGGTTTTTATTTGAGATGTCCTGCTTTATTAAACCTTCAGAACTACAATTTAAAACATGTTGTGAACCATTTCTAGACATTTGAAAAGCTTTTGATGAATTAAACAAACCAAGAATGTAAGTCATGATCTGTTTCTTTGTCTCTATATGGTGACTACATTTAAAGAGATCAACATTTGCATAATGGGTATTTTGTATTACTGTTTGTTTATTTATTTATTTCAAATATGAATTAATATAAATGCATGCCCATCACTTATGGCTTGAATTGATTACAGTTTGACTTCTCATGGTTCTCTCCCATCATATCCTTTCCCTCCTATTGTGCTCCAGAGATTCATTTTTATAACTGAAAAAAAGAAGAAAAAAAAGTCACCACTGTCACCTAGCAACCTGAAAACAGTCTGTTCCAGAACATGGTAGAAGGATGTTTATTGAAAAGAGTTACAGAGCTTATCTGAATTTACAAATTGACTGCCGTTTAGGGTCCTTTTACTCAACACCATTTTCAACTAAAAACAGAAAACTGTTTATGTGTTTTGGCCATTCATTTACATTACAACAGCATTTTGGGGGCCTGGACATGTTGAATATATGTTGTATATTTACCAGTGGCGGGCCATGCATTTCACACTTAGGCCTTCTGTCCTACCTGAATTAATAACTTTTAATAGCGTATCAGCGAAAAGACTCTCTATAATTGTTGTTTTTATTTTGCACCGGTAGTTATTGGATTAATGCGGTGAGTTCAGGAAAGGTCGGTACAGAGAAACGAGCGCGTGAGTTCGGCTGGTGCGTTTGTACAGTCTTGCCTTCCGAATCCGATTATAAGTTCAGAAACGGAGCCTCCCTTATCTTGTCGTTCAAGGGTTAGTCCCTTTTCAGACGTTACAATAGTATGAATGTTTGGAAAAAAAAAAAAGTTTCAATCATACATTTTTATTTATAAAAATTAAGAAGAAAATCATATTCACCACGGGGAAAAAAGCATATTATACTCACCAAGATTATTTTTTACACAAAATCAATCCTTATTTCTTTCCTCAAGAAGACTACAGGTTCTATCTGCGTTTCAGTTCCATCAATGTCATGTCTGTCTCGTCATATTTCTAGTATAAGTTTTAATTCGCTTTATGGTTGAGAGTGCCTGTCGACAGAAGAAGCACACAGTCACCGCAAAACATGAATGTGTACAGCTGCCCCATGCTCTCACACAGAGTTTTGAACGAAATCAACGACATCTGCGGGACTTTTGCCTTCAGAACCATTCGTGGCATCTCTTACATTAGTCAGTTCTGTTTTTACCCGGAGAGATCAAATAGAGTTCCGTATCTGCGTTTAGCTCAGGCTGAATAAGGAATTTTTTTTCTGCTGGGGGTCGAGGAGGGAAAGAAACATTCATTTGTGGGTTGACAAACTATTACATTTACAGGAATCTTTTAGTTTAAGCAGTTCGCTACAGATGCGGATACTACCAGTAATAGTATTCGGTCTGTACGCGCATCCAATCAAAGAACGAGAAAATACAGACGTTATAGAGAGCCTAAGTCCCTCCCCTTCTGGTCGACCACCATGGGACCTTATTTCTGAAAAAATATTGTATGGTAGTAATGGCGAGAGACAACAAATATTTTGATCTCGTTTGAATTGCGCTCTTAATTACACATATGATGTGTGTCAATTTAAAAGATACATTTTAAAGTACAGAAAGTCGCAGTTTGATGTGAAACCGTTGAGAAATAAGACTGAAAATATGTAATTACAAAGACTACAAACCCCAAAGGCACACATTTTCTCTCAATGAATGAAGCTAACTTTACTAAGGCTAATGTCTGTCATTGTTTCTATAGTCTTACGTTATAATCGTAACGTAATGCCGTCATGCCTGAGTGTTTTGTACCAGACTGCACACACACGAGCAGCGGATCTTGCTCGTTGTTTCGCTTCCCGGGAGATGTAGTTCATTGAGCGATTTTCACCTAAAACTAAATGTTACTCTCAGAATTATCTTTTAAATTGACAAACATCATATGTGTAATTGAGGGCACAGTTCAGACGGAATAAAAAGATAAGTTGTCTCTCGCCATTGACTACCATACATATTTTTTTCCGAAATAAGGTCCCATGAGCCGAAGCGGAGGGATGGGACTTAGGCTCTCTATTATATGCCAGCTAGATGGCCCTGTTGCAGTCAAAGCGAAATCTGATTGGCTGATTAAATCTGACGGATTATCTGACTGGTTAAAGCAACGGTTTCATTTCCATTCATTCTTAAATTACAAAACGCCCGCTCTGTGGATTCTAAAGGCCTCCAGGCAGATTTATTTGACCTGGCAACGCATGATGGATGAAATATGATTGCATACAAGCTCATACATAAAAACACACTACTGGAAGCAGCGCAACGCAAGAGAAAAGCTATGATATTAAAAGAACGAACTATTGGGAATAATTTAATACTCATTCATGGAAAAATATATTAAAGTGCAAGTCAGGGATTCTGATAGTGTTTAGGCCAGCAGAGAAGGCCTTGCTGGCCCTGACACCACTGATATTTACCTATATATTCTATTTTATTAGAATACAGGTTAATTGTAATTTATTGTAATTTATGTGTAATTTATGAGATTTGTTGTATTTTGAACCCAATCTTTCTTTGTAGAAGGCATAACGTTTATCATACTGATTTCAAAGTTAAGGAATCATTAGTTTGGATATGCATTGAACCA
>NW_024121178.1:341637-428187 GCF_016745375.1 Pimephales promelas | reverse complement strand
TTTTTTTTTTTTTTTTGCGATATATTGTGACATAAATATTGCACCCCTGGCCTATACTGAATCCTCAGAAATGAGGTTAAAAGCCTCAGAGAGACCTGACCCTGTTTCTCTGTGCATCCAGAACCAAGCGCATGTTTCTGCTGAGCTCAGAGCTCACAAGTTCTCCGTGAGAGTGGCGTACACATGAGGGAATAGTAGATGGCTTGTGTAGCTGACAGTTTCTGGAAGGAAGCCTTTGAAGCTTCTCATTTGTATGTCAAAGAGTACAGCACTCAATTGTTTCTAGTTTTGGGAATGCCTTCTCCTCCTCCATGACTTTAGAAATCGTTTCTGATCTCCAACATAAATTATTTAAAGGGTCGACAAGATTTACTTTTTTTTTCCCGTACATTACCAGGCCCGCTGAACATTTTCATCTCCACTGTCTTGTAACATCAACTTCTTATACTTTCTGTACAATTGCTTGTGCTTTGTTTCTGAAATACATAATGTACTGAAAAGCATCCTACAATTGAGTGATGAACTATTACATTGTGCAAGAATTGTTTATTTTTAATGTATATATAACTATTGAACATTTATGATAACAATTATGAGGTATATAAATGCGACAAGGCACTTGCACGATTTTAATGTATTTACAGGGGATTTAGGTTTTTATTTGAGATGTCCTGCTTTATTAAACCTTCAGAACTACAATTAAAACATGTTGTGAACCATTTCTAGACATTTGAAAAGTTTTGATGAATTAAACAAACAAGAATGTAAGTCATGATCTGTTTTGAGTCTCTATATGGTGGACTACATTTAAAGAGATCAACATTTGCATAATGGGTATTTTGTATTACTTTGTTTGTTTATTATTTTTCAAATATGAATTAATATAAATGCATGCCCATCACTTATGGCTTGAATTGATTACAGTTTGACTTCTCATGGTTCTCCTCCATCATATCCTTTCCCTCCTATTGTGCTCCAGAGATTCATTTTATAACTGAAAAAAAGAAGAAAAAAAAGTCACCACTGTCACCTAGCAACCTGAAAACAGTCTGTTCCAGAACATGGTAGAAGGATGTTTATTGAAAAGAGTTACAGAGCTTATCTGAATTTACAAATTGACTGCCGTTTAGGGTCCTTTTACTCAACACCATTTTCAACTAAAAACAGAAAACTGTTTATGTGTTTTGGCCATTCATTTACATTACAACAGCATTTTGGGGGCCTGGACATGTTGAATATATGTTGTATATTTACCAGTGGCGGGCCATGCATTTCACACTTAGGCCTTCTGTCCTACCTGAATTAATAACTTTTAATAGCGTATCAGCGAAAAGACTCTCTATAATTGTTGTTTTTATTTTGCACCGGTAGTTATTGGATTAATGCGGTGAGTTCAGGAAAGGTCGGTACAGAGAAACGAGCGCGTGAGTTCGGCTGGTGCGTTTGGTACAGTCTTGCCTTCGAATCCGATTATAAGTTCAGAAACGGAGCCTCCCTTATCTTGTCGTTCAAGGGTTAGTCCCTTTTCAGACGTTACAATAGTATGAATGTTTGGAAAAAAAAAAAAAGTTTCAATCATACATTTTTATTTATAAAAATTAAGAAGAAAATCATGTTCACCACGGGGAAAAAAAGCATATTATACTCACCAAGATTATTTTTTACACAAATCAATCCTTCATTTCTTTCCTCAAGAAGACTACAGGTTCTATCTGTCTGCGTTTCAGTTCCATCAATGTCATGTCTGTCTCGTCATATTTCTAGTATAAGTTTTAATTCGCTTTATGGTTGAGAGTGCCTGTCGACAGAAGAAGCACACAGTCACCGCAAAACATGAATGTGTACAGCTGCCCCATGCTCTCACACAGAGTTTTGAACGAAATCAACGACATCTGCGGGACTTTTGCCTTCAGAACCATTCGTGGCATCTCTTACATTAGTCAGTTCTGTTTTTACCCGGAGAGATCAAATAGAGTTCCGTATCTGCGTTTAGCTCAGGCTGAATAAGGGATTTTTTTTCTGCTGGGGGTCGAGGAGGGAAAGAAACATTCATTTGTGGGTTGACAAACTATTACATTTACAGGAATCTTTTAGTTTAAGCAGTTCGCTACAGATGCGGATACTACCAGTAATAGTAAGCGGTCTGTACGCGCATCCAATCAAAGAACGAGAAAATACAGACGTTATAGAGAGCCTAAGTCCCTCCCCTTCTGGTCGACCACCATGGGACCTTATTTCTGAAAAAATATTGTATGGTAGTAATGGCGAGAGACAACAAATATTTTGATCTCGTTTGAATTGCGCTCTTAATTACACATATGATGTGTGTCAATTTAAAAGATACATTTTAAAGTACAGAAAGTCGCAGTTTGATGTGAAACCGTTGAGAAATAAGACTGAAAATATGTAATTACAAAGACTACAAACCCCAAAGGCACACATTTTCTCTCAATGAATGAAGCTAACTTTACTAAGGCTAATGTCTGTCATTGTTTCTATAGTCTTACGTTATAATCGTAACGTAATGCCGTCATGCCTGAGTGTTGTACCAGACTGCACACACACGAGCAGCGGATCTTGCTCGTTGTTTCGCTTCCCGGGAGATGTAGTTCATTGAGCGATTTTCACCTAAAACTAAATGTTACTCTCAGAATTATCTTTTAAATTGACAAACATCATATGTGTAATTGAGGGCACAGTTCAGACGGAATAAAAAGATAAGTTGTCTCTCGCCATTGACTACCATACATATTTTTTTCCGAAATAAGGTCCCATGAGCCGGAAGCGGAGGGATGGGACTTAGGCTCTCTATTATATGCCAGCTAGATGGCCCTGTTGCAGTCAAAGCGAAATCTGATTGGCTGATTAAATCTGACGGATTATCTGACTGGTTAAAGCAACGGTTTCATTGCCATTCATTTTAAATTACAGACGCCCGCTCTGTGGATTCTAAAGGCCTCCAGGCAGATTTATTTGACCTGGCAACGCATGATGGATGAAATATGATTGCATACAAGCTCATACATAAAAACACACTACTGGAAGCAGCGCAACCAAGAGAAAAGCTATGATATTAAAAGAACGAACTATTGGGAATAATTTAATACTCATTCATGGAAAAAATATATTAAAGTGCAAGTCAGGGATTCTGATAGTGTTTAGGCCAGCAGAGAAGGCCTTGCTGGCCCTGACGGCCCACCACTGATATTTACCTATATATTCTATTTTATTAGAATACAGGTTAATTGTAATTTATGTAATTTATGTGTAATTTATGAGATTTGTTGTATTTTGAACCCAATCTTTCTTTGTAGAAGGCATAACGTTTATCATACTGATTTCAAAGTTAAGGAATCATTAGTTTGGATATGCATTGAACCAAACACTATCATAACATCTTAGTTGATAATTCAATATTTTTTTTTTATTATTGACAAAAAATCCCATGTTATGGTAGTGACTGCACATTTTTGGTAGTGACAGTCATGTTTTGGTAATGACCACAAATCTTAGTTTGCCATGGCTAAATCAGACTGTCCACATTTTATGTTAATATAAATAAATAACTATGATGCACATATGCAGTCAGTACATATAGCAGACACACATCTGACAATAAATATCTTATAAGAATACCTAGAGCTATTCTATACTTTGGGTCTTGAGGTGCAAGTAAGAAGAGGTATGCTCACAGATTTTTCTTCCTAAAAAAAACCCCAAAACTTATAATGTAGACTGTTTCAGAACCACTTTGTTTTATATTCACATTTTCAACATTTTGTTTGAGTCATTCAGATAAATCTCCAGAACCACTGAGGTGTGGGTGTGCGTGTGTGTGTGTTTATATAAAACATTAATTTCAGAATAATTTTCCTAATTCAGATAAATCTCCAGAACCACTGAACTGTGTGTGTGTGTGTGTGTGTGCGTGTGTATGCCTGTGTGTGTGTGACATTTTCTATAGTTAATGATTTTTGCTCATTTTCCCCCTTTTCCCCTAGTGTGTGTGTGTGTGTGTGTGTGTGTGTGCACTGGTATCTGATCACTCTCACTGGAAGTGCTAGGTACTGTGGACTTTTTAGGTGGTATGGTATTTTTTTGTATTTTTTCTATCATCCTGTGCATTTTTTGTCTTTTCCTCCATTGCTTTTCTGACATGTCTTTGCTCTCTGTTAGATAATTCACTATGTTTTTCCAACTTTCCTTCTTCCCTTCGTTTCTTATTTCTTTCTCTTTCTTTCCTCAAGTATTCCTTGTACTTCACTGGGCCTTTTCTCAACTTTTTTTTTGTATTCTCTCTGTCTCTCTGTTGTAGTTTTTCAATTTTTTTAGGCATGTTGATGTTTTATGTCATTCTCCCTGTCAAGTTAATCATAGAAATTAACATTACTGACAACAACCTTACACCTAACCTACTGTAGTATCATGGACTGCAACCTTAAGTAATTGTAACCTCATCACATTACAGAATTTTAACAGAATCTTGCATTGCATACTAAAACACTAAAACACAACTAAAACATACAAAAGTAGTAATTATTTGCATAACTGTAATAAAATGTAGTTCATTCCCCCAAATAAAGGGTTATGAGTTCCCTTTTGTCACTACCAAAACAATAATGTCACAACCAAAACTTCAAGACATGTTTCAGTAGTGACTGTTTTGGTAGTGACAATTTTAGATATTTTTGAGCCTAGCTCGAAGATGCTAATCAGCACATGGTTAGCAATCACTGGTCAGGGGCGCGTTTCCCGAAAGCATCATTAGCCAACTGTGGTCGCAAGTTCTGTCGTTATCAGCATAGGTCAACGAGTCAGTGTTTCCCGAAACAATCGTTCTAACGCTCATTCGCAAACAGCATCGCAAAGTTGTGTGGTTTGAATGACAGCTCTTGACCTGTGGTTAGAGGCATAATTTCTATATTGCAACACATTTGGACGTAATAAATCCTTATCTTGAGCAAAATAAGCAAGCTGACGGTGTACAACCGTGCTCTGTAAGAACGAGCTAAATATTGAGTCTGGTAATAAGCAAAATAACTGAGAACATTTAGAAATAGTCCTCAGATGACATGTTTGTAAATTATACTAAAAAAGCTAGCGTTAATTGGATCTCAAACAGTTTCATTAAAAGGCTGCCTCTTACATTTGACGTTACAAAGGCGCTGTCCCAAGTGAAGGTGCAGAATTAGTTGGCATCACTTGCTCAGGAATCGATATTCCATTTCACGCGAAGGCGCTTTACGGCATTAAAAAGACAACACATTCTATACAAATTAAATATTCCTTAAATTTTTCCAGTAACATTTATTTTAACATAGTTTCAGTTAACAGTAAAATATAGACAATTGATTAATTATCAGATTGTCAGTAATATGTTCACACGATATGTTGTGACGGGTAGACGAACCGGGTATCCCTCGCTAAACATCCACCCTCCTTATCCCATTGTGACACTTGTGCCGCTTCTTGACATGAGTGTAACGACTTCTAAAAAAATATGTAATACACTTTTATAAAAAATGTTAAGGTACTTTACATTCAGAATTTATTTGGCAAGCAGCTGCAGTTCCTTCTGTTTAATGCGGTATTGATTGCCATTGGTTAAAGGCTAAGGCCTTAAAGCAAAATTCCGCCGCATTAGCCTGGCTAGCGCAGGTTTGAGAAGGTCCAGCAGCTCCATAATGAGTTGTCTTGGGAGACGATTTTTATTTATTTATTTATTTGTTTATTTATTTTATATAGCCACATCAGGCAAAATGTCAAAAGGGCTTAAGTTTTGCAGAATAAAAAAAACGACATATCGTATAAAAATACTGCGCTGTGCTGATTTCTTAAGACTGCTGCACAGTGGCGGCGACTACCGTCTTGAGCTCAAACAACGCTAACTGTGCGCTCACACCCCCGCTGGTGAGAGCATCAAAGTGGCCGGAAGTCATTCATTTTTAATGAGAGCCGACGGCGAGCTCCAGCGAGGGTGGCACGGCATGTCTTGGACAGTGAGAGTGGCGAGGAGAGTTGAAGTCAGGTCAACTTTATGGTAATAAGCAATGTCGCAGTTCGGCGGCAACCAATCGGAATGTACAAGTGCTCCGTTCGAGATAATTCCAGGGAATGCAGTCCTGTAAAATTTGGTTCCGATCACATTAGTTCCCAAGCAAAATAGAGGAGGTTGATCATTTAAATTTCATAAGAAGGCACACAACACTATTTATAGGCAAAATTTTCGTGCTAGAACACTTTTTCAGCGGGAATGCAAATTATAATTGCACTAAACGATGAACACAAAAGCCACACCACACAACTGACTTTTAATTTGTTTATTTCAGTAGCAAACATGTCACTATAATTGTTAAGTTCTTTCAATCAATCAATTTTCTGCAAAAATAGCAATTGACATTTGCTTTACGGCCCCTTTAAATACATTTAAAAAAAAAACAATACAATTTTGTACATGAAATGAAACTTGATGAAAATGATAAATGTTGGTTAGGCAGTGTTGCAGTGCAGCAAAGATTGAGGGCACTATTTTATAGTTCTAAGCGCATGGTCTAAAGCCGACAGCACAAGTGCACTTCCACTTAAGTGCACTTTGCTTAACAACGGGAAAAATAGTCGACACATGCAGTACATGGTCTAAAAGGGTTGTCCCTATTCTCTTAATGAGTAACGGGTGTGTTTTGGGCATAACGTGAAATAAACCAATCAGAGTCTCATCTCCCATTCTCTTTAAAAGCCTGTTGCATTTGTGCCATGGCAGATTGCTATTTTACGTGACAAAATGGCAAGGAAAGACTGAACGCGTCTGCAGAGCGCAAACGGATCTGCTCGTGGGCAAGGTGCAAGCAGACCGTCTACGAGACAGCCGGATTCCACCATATCTTTATGTACACAATAATAATATTTTACATTGTAATCCTTTTATATTTTATATTTGGCATGTTTGAGTGCTGCTGCACGTCCGTATTGTTGCTGACCATGTCTATCCCTTTATGACCACAGTGTAATCATTTTCTGATGACTACTTCCAGCAGGATAACACGGCATGTCACAAAGATAAAATCATTTCATACTGGTTTCTTGAACATGACAACTCAAATGTCCTCCACAGTCACACGATCTCAATCCAACAGAGCACCTTTGGGATATGGTGGACTGAGAAATTCACATCATGGATGTACATCATGAATATAGAACAGAATCTCTTAGGAAAGTTTCCAGCACTTTGTGGAGTCTATGCCATGAAGAATTAATGGAGTTCTGAAGACAAAAGCGGGTCCAACCCAGTACTAGCAAGGTGTACCTAAAGTGGCCAGTGAGTTTGTATATTATCATTTATTTCAGATGTTTTTTTTTTGTTGTTTTTTTTCACCAAGTAACAAAACTGTTTTTTATTTTATTTTATTGTTTTCGTTTGTTTGCATTGGATATCGTCCCCTCATTCACTGCTATCCTCTATAAACGCAAGTACAGGAAGAGATTTCATTGCACTCTAACCACACTTTCATCCAGAGCAAATGGGCTTGTTTAGATTCACAGGTCAGGTTTCCTTGCTCCAGGGCCTAAAACAGAAAGGAAGCCCTGTGGTAGTAATCCTTTGTAGCTCCATATCCAATTTCCTCCATAGGAGAGAGTTTGGGCGGAGGAGGTTAAAGAAAGGAGGAGGAGAGAGAAGGAGTCAGGGGATATGTCCCATCCTATTAGATGTTTCACACCAGAGAAGGGGATAAGATCCCAGAGTTCAATAATTGATCTGTAGCGATTAAATATGAATGCTGTCGGCCGCTCTTCACCACACAAGGGAATTGCTAATAGGGGATCTGAAGAGGCTCGGGAAGGCTAGTCCAGGACCTTTGTCTGTGTGGAGATAAAAGTTGAGGTCAACCTCCGTAGAAACGTCTCCATGTATGACATTAACCACAAAACAACAAAAATAAATGGTGTACATACCGATTCCCATAGAGCACATGTTTGCTGTGTTCTTGCAGAAGCGCTTTGAAAAACTGTGTGAAATTGTTGCTCGTCTGGCAAGGCAAGGTGTTATACAATACCATTAAAAAAATGCCATTATTACAACTACCATTAAGATTATTTTTATGTTTTTTGGGGGAAAAAACTCTCATACGTAAGCTGCATTTGTTTGATCAAAAATACAGTTAAAACATTCATATTGTGAAATATTACAATTTAAAATAACTTTTTTTCCTGAATGGAATTTTTTAGCACCAATTACTCCAGTCTTCATTTCACATTTTTTCTATCATGCTATTATTCTTCTTAATCTTTTCCGACATAATTTGCATTGTTATTGTACCTTTTAAAATTGTCGAGAGTGCCAAGTGGTAAAAGGGAAATTGCAGGGTGTATCATTATTTCTAAGTATTATAAGAATTAAGTATTATACTTATTTACTTATAAGTTAGATCAGTGTTTCTCAAATGGTGGGTTGCGACCCAAAAGTGGGTCCCAAGACAGTTCTGAGTGGGTCGCGGATTTTGCAGACAAAGAAACAACATCGACAAAAAGACGTGTGTGTGTTGACACTTCAGTCTGAGTGCCTGATAAAAACGTGTTGCCCCGGTTCAGTACCAGCTGTCAGATGTTGTCATACTATATGTCAGTGTCATTATTATATCACTTCACTAAAGCGCAAACGTTGTAGTCAATTTGTAAGTAATGAAATAAAATAAATAACATAAGTGTGTTAACACATCGTGTGTTAACTAGTAAGGATTTGCATGCAGGTGTGATGTGAATGTTTTATTAACGGTTCAGTATTGAGTATTCACCATGGTAACAGTTGTTCCCTTTCGTCCTGGGAACTCCAACGTGTCGTCGGGGAGTTCCCTGACGAATTGGGATCAAGCTAGGGAGCCCACTGCCTTCGAGAGAATTAAAATAATACAATAAACGTTGGCATGCAAGATTTGCATTCCGATATAAAAAGCGGAAGTAAACGAGGCATGGCGCTTTTTGCTTTGGAGCCTCACAGAGTGTTACCTGCTGCTGTTCTGGAGATTTAAGAGAGCCTTCTAGGAAGAAGAAACGCCTCGGCGTGCTGGTCTGACGGCGCTTCAAGTGGTCTTGCGACTGAGTGCAGCACGCAGGTTGCAGTTTCCTGTTGTGTCTGCCGTGGTGATCCCTTGGCGATTAAAGAGACCAATTTCTTTTTTCTTTTAATTCCTTCACAAAAAGAGAATCACAGGTGCGCGTCCTTTTCAGGATGTCATCTCACCTGTGTGTTTCTGGATGTGGTCGACTTCTCCCTCAGGATCATGGCCACAAACACTGTCTCTCGTGTTTCTGGGCTTAGCACACGCTGAGGCAGCATTTGTGGATGAGTCATGTTCCCTTTGTGGGAATATGACTCTGGCAATGCTGCGAAGACCCATTCAGTGGACATTGGGTCAAGATTCAATGGAATGGGTTGAGACTGAGAACCCTGAAACATGGGGGAGGCCCTTTCAGATAATCCTCGATCTAGTTCGTCTGCCGGTTCAGTTCAGCAGGCGGCTACTTCGGTGATTCCTGTTGGTGAAGGGATGAGGATCACCGCGAGGAACGCTCCGACTGGTGATAGATACTGTCGGGCGCTTCATGCCTTTAGTAGCGTGTTGCCGGCACTTCCGGTGGAGCGTCCGGAGCCCCCCCAGGCGGTTCCGGTTGTCTCTTTCGGGGCACCACCTGAGGATCAGATGTTGATCGTGGCATTTGAGGAAGAGCGGTCATCTGGTGATGACTCAGCGGGGCTGCCCCCCTCAGGTGGGGGCCTCAGCTGAGCCGGACCCGGAAATGGCCGCTATGCTCGAACGGGTGGCCACGAATGCCGGGCTTGTGTTTAACCCTCCACCGGGTCCCGAACCTTTGCGGTTAGATGATTGCTGTCTCTTTCTTCCCTCTTTGGTCCCACGACAGTTCTGAGTGGGTCGCGGATTGTGTTGACACTTCTGCCTGAGTGCCTGATAAAAATGTGTTGCCCCGGTTCATCAGGAAGCTGGCTTCCACAGCGTTCCCTTCCCTGTGACGGGTTAGGGCACGCTTTCTCAGTTTTATCCAATGTCCACTGAATGGGCCTTGCAGAACAGCAGTGTGACTCCCTAGCTAGCTAGAATTTGTGAAACTGCTTTTGGGTAGCTTGGCTGGCCGCTGGAAGGGGCCAGCACCATGGCGTTTTGTTAGAGATCCAAATTCGTCAGGGAACTCCCCGATGACATGTTGGAGTTCCCAGGACGAAAGGGAAGGTCTCGGTTATGTATGTAACCCTCGTTCCCTGAGTACAGGGAACGGGGACATGTCGTCCCTTCGTCATGTTGCTGTACCTTCACTGGAGCTCCTCAGCGAATAGCGTCATGCATTGTTTACTTCCGCTTTTTTATATCCACACTAGTAAGGGGCTCGTGGAATGCAAAGCTTGCATGCCAATATTTATTGGCTCGTTTTTAATTCTCTCGAAGGCAGTTGGCTGCCTAGCGTGATCCCAATTTGTCAGGGAACTCCCCGACGACATGTACTCAGGGAACGAGGGTTACATACATAACCGAGATGTTTTCATAGCCCTAAAAAGCCTTGTTATTTTCCTTTTGTGTTATTTTGTATATGTTGAAATAACTGTGGTGGCTCATACCAATGTAACTGTATTAAAAATAAATAAATAAATAAAAATAGTTTGGGACTGCTATTTGAAGCCTTACCATATATGAATAACTGTTTATTCATTAGTATTAGTCATATTCTTACAACATTCAACATTGTGTGTGAAATATTTTTTGTTTGTTTGTTTGTTAAAACATATATACATCGTGACTTGAAGTCAATTATATATTCTTTTTAATAGAAATATTTCTCCCACATTACGGGGTCCATGGTTTTACAAAAAAAAAAAAAAAGTTAATTTAACCATGATTTGCAGAATTCTGATTAAATGTTAATTATATTATTATTTCGCAGAAGAAATGAGAGTAGTACAGAGAAATATTTGTAGGGGCCTCACAAGCTATTTACCGTTTCTTTATTTCTCACCATTTCTCTCCTTTTTGAACATTTTTAAACCCAAAACAGCTTTAATCTTTAATAGAGCAGCATTATCAGTGTTTACTTTCATAGGGTGTGTGCACTTACATTGCATGGAAATTTCAACACAAGCACATTTTTCCTGAAGTAAATTACAGTGTTTTTCTGAGAACTGCTGTTTGATTTAAAAGCATTGATTGTTTATAATACCTTCACCTCCATCACATACCAATATCTCTGCTGCTGTGTTCCATGTTAGAGTGATATAATGGACCTCTTATAGGTAATTTGATGTATATGATGAGAATTATGCGCCGCTGGTATACTAATCTCATTTGGCATATGAATATGTGTTTCTGCATGACAGAGAGAGTTATGTGTAATTACATATGTTCCCCATGGCAAGAATCTTCATGCACCACAGTGTCCTCTGCAAATGTGATTGGAATTTTGCTTCAGGCACTTATTATTATAACTCAGACTCACAATGTTTAACGTCCCTTTCCACACTGGTTATTTAAAAAATAATAATTAGCTACTGATCCTGTGTCCAGGTAAGAATTCCAGCATGGAGAATGAGGGTTTGTGCTGGGAATATAGATGCTCTTCAACTAATGTGACAGGACTTTATTGATTGTTTCTGGGTTTTAATAATGGCCGGTCAACTGCAACCTTATAGCCACTGGTTCCTGGAATATTCAGCTATTCCTAGCTAGCACTATTATTATGAAATAAGAATGATGACAGCAGAGCTGCATGGGGTTTACGGCTGGCAAGGCATTTAAACCTAACCCAGTGTGCATGATGTATTACGTCTGTGATCATTGTCTTTATGCTACATTGGTTGCATTTGAAGCTTGTATTATTGTTCAAGCTGCCTGTCTAAATTTATGTCAGATTGTGAAGAAAATATGACACTTAGTGCAAAAGGGTCATAAAAAAGTGGAGACTGAATGGATCGAATGGGAATTATTTCACTTGGAGTAGCTCTGTTCACAGAAAACAGTGTTGCTAAAGGTCACTGGTGTTAAGTCACAAAATTGAGCACAGCTTTGTTAAAACTCTTACCACACAAATCCAAGACAATGCAGCTTGAAAAAAAAAATAATACAAGAAGAAAATAAAAGCTAATGATTTGATCATCTTTGAACAGATACAGTTGCAAGACTTCTCGCAAATTATATTATTGCCAATCGAATAGCCACCCACTTAAAAAGCTACTACTAAAAAGCTTCCATTCTTACAGAGCTCTACAATGAAGCTGATTTCTGTCTGAAATGTTATGATCTTATTTCAGGCTCCAACAGAAGACAGTTGTTTGGAAAATTGAGCTTGCATTGAGTTTTGACTTGTCATATTTTGTCAGTCTGTCAATCAAAATAATAGTGTGATCCACAAATGTTAAATCTAAAATGCCAAACGGAGTATTTCTTTTCTTCTAAAAGCATGACGATATTTTCTGCACTCCAACTTTTTATGTAAATAATAACTTTTATTATGAGTTCTACATTTATTTTCATTAGACCAGCAATTCTCACAAATACTTCTGACCTCTTGGGTTTAGTAACAAACCTCTTAGTTTATTCTAATCAGCTTAAAAATTTGCTTCTAAAAAAAAAAAAAAAAATCCTGCAAATTTGCCAATTAGCCCGTACAGCAGACCAAATGATTTCCCTAATCAGCCTGTAAACAATGCTCTTCTTTAACAGAGGGTTGAATAAAAACCTAATGTTGTTCACTGGTTGTTTTTGCATTTCCAATAAAGTGCATTTTGAATGTATGCACTTTATATCCTCCACAATCCTCTACTGTGGCAGACTTCTAGATATGCCTACAACACTACACAAGTTAAAGCCAGTGCCATTGTGCCTGGTAGGTTTATCTTGCATAAAACTCATCACATTCCTCGCTAAAATCGCATTTCCTTCAAATATCCTGGGCTGCGTTTGCAGATAATGATGGATCTTAGGCCTTACGAGCATTTTCCACAAGCAACTTTACGAATGTTCGTGTTCATTTCACGTGCGTTTCAGAAGTGACACTAATAGTCGCTGTCCGGATGTCAAGTGCTGAAATGTCATCTTATATAATGGTCTGTTAGTTGTGGCACACGCATGTATTTTGAAATGTTTAGCCTAATTGTTTTCATCTGATGTGCATTTTCTACAAGGCCAATAAAGCGGGTGGAGACACCAGCAAAATGGCTGATCGAAAAAAATAAATAAATAAACCCCGAAGAAAATACATTTTTCAAAAGAGGAGATTAATGTTATTTTAGTGGAGGTGGTGCTATACAAACATATTATTTTCAGCAGGTTTAAGGGCAGTCATACAAATAAACCAAAACAAAAAAAAAAAAAAAAAAAACTGGGAATATATTGCTACAAAACTGACTGCAAATAGGGGCATTAAAAAGATCAGGGAAGGAGGTCAGGAAGAAGTGGCAAGACTTTGCCAGCCTTGCTAAATGAAAAGGGCACTGCACATGACAACATTTAATAAAAAATAGGTGGTGGGACCAATGATTCACCCCTTCCTACAGCAGAGGAAGAAAAGGCCTTGTCACTACTTGGCACAAGTGCTTCAGATGAAATTTGTGGTGGTATTGGCATACATGAAGAGTTCAGATGCAAAAGCCTCTAAGTGCCATTTGAAATTTTCATCTAGAATGATCATTTTTATCAAGCTTGTATATTTAAGTTCAGTGATTTCACTTAAATGGCAATGATAATTTCCTATTAATTGTTATTTAAGTGAAATTACTGAACTTAAATATACAAGTTTGATAAAATTCATCATTAAAGAAGAAAATTTCAAATGGCATTTAGAGGCTTTTGCATCTGAACTCTTCACATGGAGGAGTAGGGGTACTCAACCTGAGCCTGGGTCCGGTCCTTCATGCCCAGAGGAACTATCAGTTTATTCTACCATCTCCCAGCACTTACCATTTCCTAGTCCTAAAAAAACCCTGTCAGGCCTCAGCCTCTATCTTCAGTTGTCCAGACTGCAGCCACAACATCACAAACACAGCAGCAGTTTGAGAAAGTTTGTTGTTGTAGTCAGGACATATGAAAGTGTCCTTCATAACAGGGAGTAAGATGAAGAGGTGGTGGAGGAGGAGGAGAAGGACAAAGACAGCATGGGACCACATGATGGCCAACCAAGAAATAAGGTTTTTGTGCACATGAGCAAGTCATTGACAGATTTTTTTAGTTCATCCCTATATTTTCCCAGTCTTTGAAGCATATTACATCTTTTATTATTTTGTTTGTTCAAACTTTGTTAAAGTTAGATTCAATTATTTATTTTTTTGTTGTTGTTCTCTGCCCTTTTTAATTATTTTATTTATATATTAATTTAAACAAAAACGAGTAGTATACAATAAAGTACAATCAAAATATTATATTATAATCACATTGCACTTGGATAAAGTTAAAGGTGTAATCTGCCGGTTGTCCTGCAGGTGACCTCATCACTATGTCTTCTTACGTTGCACTTGGGGATTTTCAAGTGCTACTTAAGTTAAGACGGCAATTTCGCAAGTGGATCTTGAGGTATGTCGTTTTAAGTTTTAGCGCCATGTCGTGTTGATCAATATGCCATTGCATCTTGTATTTTTATTGGTAGTAAACGTAGGTCGTAGCAGCAAACACATTGTGAGATGATCATGTTAAATTTTTGACCCTGTCATAAAATTAGTGGAGGCTATCTTTGGTCTCAAGACCCTGACAACCCTGGTGAAAAAAAAAATGCTAAGTATACTTGCAGCCTGACTAATTTAGTTTACGGCAAGTGTGTTAATGATTAGCTAACTTGAAGTGTGCTATTTTTAAACAACTAATTTTCTACTACGTATATTTTAGTTGTAAGAAAATTGTAGTAAAGCATTACTTTAAGTGTATTTAGTGCACTTTTGTGTACAACGTGATCTCATGAGAATACGTATGTATTTGTACGTAAACGTATATAATTACATTTTATATGCGCAGAAACGTATAATACTGACTGTCACGGTTCTGTCACTACAGTTCTGGTTATTCTTGGTTTTGTGACAGAGCTGTGACATGCCTGGTCTTGTATTTCTGTTATGGTCTTGTTGGTTGTGAGCACATGGCTATCATGTGATTTCTGTGTGTCATGTGCTCTTGTTAATGTTCTAGCCCCCCCCATCCTGTTACCTCGTTATTGGTTTATTTGTCCCACCTGCTTTCCCTCAATTCCCTCCTTGTTTGCCTTCTTATTTAGTCTCCCTGTGTTGCTATCCGGTGCTCGTTAGTTGTTAAATGTTACCTGAGTTTTGAGTTGTGTTTGTTCTGTGCCTGCCCTGCCGTGCCTCGTTCTTGGATTTTGTAGATAGTTCATGAGACCTGGATTTCTTTGTTTGATTTATATTTTATTTAATTAAACATTACTTCTCCTCTGCATTTGAGTCCTCGCTCCATTTCCCACAACCCACACGTAACACTGACGTATTTACATTACTAAAATGTAAAATATTTACGTATTGACAGCACTAAAACGTAATTTATTTACGTATGAACAAATCCACCGACGTCCACATTTGTACGTATCACAATTTATGCATATTAATATCGCAGCATTATGTTTTGACTCTATTGCATTCCACTGTCTTATTATTTTTTTTTATAAAGTTTTCAGTATCATTTGTTGATATAATACTCATAAATATTAACATTTTGCTCGTTTCGCCTGCATGGTGTTAAACAATACACTATAAAACCTTAAAAATACATTCTTTAACGTTACTCGTTTAACCATTTTGTAATATAGTTTATTTACCTTGAGACACATAAAGCATTTTCACCTATAAAACACAACACAAATTCACAAAAGACATCAATTTTATTAGTTTGATGTAATCCAAATATTTAGAATCCATAGTTGTTTGCAAGAAACAACTCTTTATTCAGCCTTTTATCCTGTTGTGATCTTCGTCTCCATTCTCAGCAGCGACCGTACATGTCAAACCCCGCGCTGGTGATGAATTCAAATTCAAAAATTGCGCCCTTGAGAAGCGTTACGTCAAGTTTTACGGCAGTGATATCAAATGTTCATTGGCTCTTCCCTGCTTCGTCACAGATTGCGACATGAAGGACTTGGTGACGGTTGGTTTAGTTAATTTGAAATTGAGAAGCGCGAAGCGAAGCCAGATTAACATTTTCATTGATTAGTAATTTAATTTCTGCTCTGTACTTCATACAAAACTATTGCAATACTGCCAGAGAGGACTGCGACTGCAACGCTTCATGATGTGAACGGCTTTTGGTATCAGTTTTGACATTTTCGCAATAAATAAATTATTGTGATTATACTTGTCTGTTAGTTATGTTTTTCTTCATAATTGTAGTTTGTTACGTAGTTTTAAGGAATTGTTATGGGTAGGTTTAGGGTTAGGAGTAGGATCGGTGGTTCAAAATATATATTAATGCTATATTGTTAATAAAACTGCCATTTCCCAACACATCTGTCCATTACGTTTTATCCTTTTTTATATTATGTATAAAATGAATAGGTTTGGGATTAGGGTTACGGGATCTTACATTTATCTATAAAATGGTAAAAATGGAAACTATACAGATATCTTTATGATATAGAATATACGTAAATAGTTTAAGTTTTGTAGCTGTAAAAACGTAATAATGTTATGTTTAAATGTTGCAGATATGTCTAAATTATACGTTTCAGCATTTATCCAAACGTACTAAAAAGTACGTTTTCTGTCTTTGCAAAAACGTAAAATACCTACGTATTAACAATGAGACCAGGCTGTTGTGTACTAATTTGGAACAACTTAAAGTAGTATACTTAGTATACTTACAGTATGCATGTAGGGACTAAATACATTAGTGATATTAAAGTTTACTTTATTTGCGTTTCAATTACATTACAAATGAATTGCGAGTGTCTTTGAAACATACAAGCAATAAACCATAAGTGTATTTTATTTGAGTAAAAAGTAAATGCTCAGTTATACCTTTAGCTTATTCCAAATACTACAAATTGCACACTTTGTCTTCAATAATAAATGCACATTAAAGCTACACTGTGTGATTTTTACCTCCATCTAGTGGTGAAAATGGACATGACTATCCAGGGAATATTAGTTTCTGTTCCTCTCAATTCCGATTTCGTTTTAACTCCTACGGTGGCCAATGTAGTCCAAGATTAACATGGCTTCCAGTTTGACCTCGTCCATGAGTGTTAATTTAAACGCGAAAGGCGAAGCTTGAATTAACGGGTATGTCCCTCTTTGGCTAATGTACTTTCAAGATGGAGGGGCAACATGGCACGACATTAGAACCTCTTACCCGTATGTATTTTCAATGGCATATTATACACTCACAAGAATACTTTATTACTTGAACAAAGTAAATATACATTAATGAGCACATAAAATTTTGAAAGAACTAAGTGTTTTTAGCTAAGAATAAACTAAAAAAGTTACACGGTATAGCTTTAATAAACAAATAATACTTAGCTTTATTTTGTACTAAAATACTATTGTATAGGCTACTATAATGAAAGTACTGTATACTTGTCACAATGAACATTTCCAGCACAGTTAAAAAAATATACCTGAAATATATTTTTAATAAAGTGCAAATAAATACACTTTTTAAAAATAATAATAATAATAATTTTCTCTATATTTTAAAATGTATTATTAAAAAAAATACTAAAGTCCAATTATTTTAAAGTGTGTTAAAAGTTGTATTGTGAAAATATGTAAAAGTATAATGCTAATATACTTTTACTGTATTTAAAGAGAGTGAAAAATTTTTTAGTATTTGACTGAAAAGGGAATATATTTCAAATACAATAAAGTATATATTTTTTCACTTGGGTTAGGTTAAAGAAATGCCACTGATGTCAAATGCACACATCCTACAGAAATGCACATACATGAGCATGCAGCCAGTGAAAAATGAATGTCAAATGATTATGGTAGATGTTCAAAGGAGAAATTTACATAATTATGAAAGAAAAGGTGTTCAATCGGAGGTCTTCGTACATTACAGCAATTTTCATTTGACTGAGTGTATGATTCGATTTTTGGGTTATGAGGAATAGACAATTTGAGCTGCTAGGTTGACGGATATGCTGACAAATAAATAACTCTCGGTTAAAGAGGGTTAAAAGAGTGTCTGTTTGAAGACTTTAATCGTTTGGCACATGTATTTTTTTTGTTACTGTAAAGATATCACCATATGACATTTATAAATGTCATCAACACTTTTACACTCTTCATCAAATATGAGTGATAATTTGGTATAGACGTGCGTGTTTGTGAGCGTAGTGTGTGAGGAGCAGCAGGCAGACAGTTAGAGACTCAGAAAATGTCATGAAGGGTTGATAGTGGCTGTGTTGAGTATAAAGGAGCTGTGAAGCGAAAAGACACATTACTGTGACATTAAAGAGGTCTGGGATGTGCTCATAAATCAACACGAGACGTGCCGAGGCACCACAGATGATGGGCTTTGTGTAAGAGGGCTAAATGTGTCTTGCGTATAGCGAAAAAAAGCCAAAAGATTTTGCAATTGCTAGTTAAGCACCCATCTAAGTGAAGCTGACCTGAGGTGACTTTGCACCTTACAGCTGTCAGATCAATCATGCAATCAAGAAACATGTTAAGTGATCATTTAAATCCACAAGTGCAATAGGCCGTGCATGACAGAATCGTTCATACATGAAATAGGTCACATGTTTTCACTGATTTGAGCGCTTTATATGTTCACTGACATTAAACTGACCCTCTCATTAGACAGAATGCGATTTCAAAGGTCGGTCATGTAGACTGAGGGTTTTTAGCTCGAAGGTCTACAACACCTTAAAGGGTAACTAAACCCCTGGTCAGAGCCTGACTCCACCCACTGGCAATATTTGAAAATGATGAAAAAGTGGGCTGACCCCAGCGGAGATAGAGGGGACAAAATAGATGCTAAAACACTCTATCCTGGTCGTTTTCAATACTCACAATTCCAATTCCTGACTCCCTACAGTGGTTTTGACGACACACAATGGTTTTTATACTGCCAAGGGCGTTAGCTCGCGTAGTGAGCTGAAACCTGCATACGTCACGAAGTGCGGAACATCCAATAGGAAAATTCAACTGCAGTAGCCACCGTTCAACCTGAAGAGGGCAGCACTAAGACGTTTTTTACACCATATATTGTAGAAATAGAACACTTTATAAACAAATGTCAAAAAAGTTACTAAAATCAATGACTGGTATTAATAAAGATCCGTTCTTACAGATCATTAACTAAAGTTGGTTTAGTGTTTAGTTACTCTTTAAGTTCAAGAGGTAAAAAAAAGTATGCAGGCCAGTGTCCGGAAGTATATTAACGGCACTTCTAGAAAATGCATCGCCATAGTTCATTTGGCATAAAATAATAAAAGTTGTCAGTTTAACAGATAAATGTTTTAGTGCTGTCAAAAAAAAAAATCCCAATTAATCGAGATTAATTCACTTTTGTATCCTTTTTTTTTAATATAACCTTTGCTTAATAATAACCCTGCTGATACTACTAGAAATAATAATTGGATCATTTTAATTTTGCTTAGTTGATGTATAAAGAAAAAATTAACTTTAGGACCAAGTAAACTTTCAGCAAAATAGGCCTAGTACACATTGTACAATTTTGGACTGTCCCAGACGAAAGATAACCAATCGTTTCCTAAATGGTCGTCCACTGTCAGTTTAACAGATCAATGTTTTAGTGCTGTCAATCAATAACAAAAATAAATAAATAAATCTGCGATTAATCCCAATTAATTGAGATTAAAATCATTCACTTTTGTATACTTTTTTAATATAACTTTTGCTTAATATTAACCCTGCTGATACCACAAGAAATAATAATTTGAACATTTTATATAATTTTGCTTAGTGGATGTATAAAAAAAAAAAAACTGTAAATTAATTTTAGGACCAAGTAAACTTACAACAAAATAGGCCCAGTACACATAGTACGATTTTGGACTGTCCCAGACGAAAGATAACCAATCGCTTCCTATACGGTCGTCCTCATACAGTGAGAATGGTTCAAAGATGGATAAGGTTTCTTTGAAAATGTAAATATTACATGTAAAAATATTATTGAATATCACATTTAAATATTGGCAAAAATATGATTAATATATGTTATATTTATGTTAAATATATGATAAATATGATTATTGCCACACAATATACCCTACTTGGATACCCTACTTCCTCCTTTTTGTCAAAGAAAATTTCTCTATATTGATGGATGGATGGATGGATTGATTGATTCTTTTAAAAGATCGCTTTATATTGGAGATAGATATGTACTTATGATTAGAAAATGTTAAAGTCATGTCAAAAAAGACCTTGCAGCATGTTTATGACCTTATTTCATGATTTCATGTGTTTCCAATGGAATTCAGTTTTGCACAACTCCCTTCTTATATGACAATATCCATTCATTTATTAATGAAAACTTGCAGCTTAATAAATCAGACACGTTCATTGAGTAACCTCTCTGAGCGATTCAATTCACTAGAGAATTCGGCAAACAGAATCAAACTGGCAACTTTTGAGAAATTCATTAAAGAATTGGAATTGGAATAATTGGAAGTATATTTTTTGAATCAGACTAGTGGTTATGCCGTAAGTTTTTGTTTCATTAAAAAGAACCAGTTCGTAAGATGCATTTGTTCGTGAATCAGGCTAAACGCAGATGGGAGTTTTACTTACAGTACTCATACAAGTAAAACTCCCATTTGTGGCTAAACAGGTCTTACTGCATTTTCATTTCATTTCATTTTTATTTGATAGGGACAATGCTCATTAATCAACAACAATACATGTTGTAAACAAGCCAGAGTTAGCTACGCGTGCTAATTTTCATCTGCTGTCCCTAGCCAGGTCTTAGTAGGCTGCCTAAAATGCAAAAGTCAGTAAAAAATACATTTAATAAGTACAGTAGTGATATAATAAAATATGAACAGGACATATCAGGATCAATATAAGCCTAAAAAACATAAAGAGCATACACAGGCCATATATATATATATACATACACTCTCTCACCCATACATACGCAAACAAATGTACGCATATACATACGCACATCTCTACATACATTCATACATGTACACAACCCATATACACATACATCCATCCACATATACAAGTGTATTTTAAACCTAAGTATAGGATGTATGCTTACACGTATAAGTGTCCCCAAACCAAGACCTAAGTTGTTTTTTAAAGGAGAAGAGACTATTACACTGCCTTAACTCTTTGGGCAAACTATTCCAGAAAATTGTGGCTCTAATAGAGAAGACTGCATTTCCAAACCTGCTTTGTCTATACTGAACAATGCAGTCCCCTCTTGTTGTTGCTCTAGTAGCTCTATTGGCCTTGTCTTTCTGTTTTATGAATTGGCACAGTGGTGGTGGAGCAAGCCCACGGAGTACCTTAAAAACAAGACATGCATCAGCGAAATGTATGAAATTTTCAAAGCTGAGCATATTGTGTTTTTTAATTATAAGACAATGATGATGACTATTTCCTTTCCGGTCCAGAGTCTTTAATGCCTGTTTATAAAGTGACTCCAAAGGTTGCATTGTTGTTTTGTTTGCTTGCGACCAACTAGTTAAACAGTAAGAGAAATGTGAGAGAATCATTGCATTCAGAAAGATTTTTGCGGCCTTCATTGATAAATACGATCTTATATGCTTAAAATTTGCTAGGTTAAATTTAACAATATTGGCAACCTTTTTAGTATGCTTTTTGAATGATAGATTTGAGTCTAGGATGATTCCCAAATATTTACAGTCCGGCACTACTCTAATCTTCTCTTGGTTGACAAGCACCTCAGGGTCATAAGTGACAGTTGGTTGTTTTGTAAAGTACATACAGACTGTTTTATTAATGTTCAAGTGTAAGCATGAATTAGTTAGCCACCTGGATACCTTACTCATGGCCTCAGTCAGTTTGTGTGCAGCTTGTTGTTTATTTTGAGCATGCACGTAGAGGACTGTGTCATCTGCATACATTTGTAAATGTACAGATGGGCAAACAGTGGGCAGGTCGTTTATATAGAGACTGAACAAAAGAGGGCCCAATATAGATCCTTGAGGGACACCTATTTTACAGTTTGAATATGTGGATTGGGTATTGTTAATGCGTGTGCTTTGTTTTCTGTCAGTTAAGTAAGATTTCATCCATTTTATTGCATTCTCAGAAAAATTAAAATATGATAATTTTGACAAAAGAACGTCATGCTTGACGGTGTCGAAAGCTCTTTTTAAGTCTAAAAATATTGCACCGACCACGCCTCCTTTGTCTAGATTACATTTAATATTCTCTATAAGGAAGCAGTTGGCTGTTTCTGTAGAGTGTTTACTCCGAAAGCCAAACTGCATTGGGTGAAGTGCTGAAAGACCAGTATTAAGATGTATAGCCAGCTGTTTCGCCACCAATTTCTCTGCCACCTTAGATAATACGGGTAATATACTAATAGGCCTGTAGTTCTCCACCAACGTTTTATCACCGGCTTTGAAAATGGGGGTCACCACGGCTTTTTTTCCAGGAACTTGGGAAAATACCTTGTTTAATTGATAAATTGATTAAGTGTGTAAGAGGTTTAATTAAAAACTGTTTGTGAGTTTTAAGAAATACATAATCAAAACCAAAGGCATCTTTAGCTTTTGAGTTCCCTAATGAATTTATTGTATTCTCTACCTCGAGTTCACTAATTTCCTCAATCCTAAAAACCGGTTTGTCGTAATTAATTGGAATACTCATTATAGTACTGGTAGTGTAATTCTGTACCAAATCCTCAACGGATTGAATAAAAAAATTATTAAAGGTACTTGCTATGATGTCGTCTTCTCTGATTATGATTCCATTTAATTTCAGTTCTAGTGCCGGTGTACAGTGCTGAGTATCTTTCCCAATTAATTTATTAAGATTTTTCCAGATTAACTTCCCATCTCCCTTTGCATCATTAATTACCCTTATATAAAAATCTGCTTTTGCTTTCCTTATGTTCCTTACTACTCTATTTCTGAGGGATGTATAACTGTACCAATCACTTCTGAATCTTGACTTAAGTGCATTCTTTAGTGAGGAATCTCTGTCCCTCATCTCTTTCCGTATAGCCTCATTGAGCCAAGGTTGAGAATTTTTCTGTCTTGGTCTATGTGTCATTTTTCTGCTATATGAGGATATTACATTATTAATAGTACTTGAAAACAGATTGCAGCTGTTTTCTATATCTTCAACTGCAAGAATATCAGTCCAATCAATATCATTTAAGTCAGATCTGAATTTCTCCATATCTTTTTTCGGAATACTCAGATGATGTTGTTTTTTCACTGTGGATATATTTTTGAAACGTTTTTTAGTGAGTTTTCTTCCTAGCAGTGTTATATTATGGTCAGATAATCCTGTTAATAAATTGTATGTTTTAGTAATCCTTTCCGGTCTGTTTGAGAACATTAAGTCAATTTGCGTCTGAGAGGAGCGAGTGATACGAGTAGGACCAATAACTAACTGATTAAGATTAAATTTGTCTGTTATGACTAAGTTTTTTCCGGTCCAAGTTATTTTCCCAGTTTATATTAAAATCCCCCATTAAAATTAACTCCTTTCTTTCTGGACATTGTTTTAACAGTTTATATAAATTATCATAAAAATCAATGGTAGATGAAGGAGGACGATATAAACAAATTAAAATGAACGACATTTCAGGGGATAGCCAAACATTTAGTCCCAGACATTCAATATCTAATACAGGCGACCATTCAATCAGATTACATTTGATTGTGTCTTTCACATAGATTATCACGCCTCCCCCTCGTCCTTTATCTCTGTCCTTTCTGAAAACATTGTATCCCGCAACATTAACAGCTGCCTCTGGAGAATATTTACTCAACCAGGTTTCCGAGACGCCAAGAAAATCCAAGTTGGAATTGTCTAGTAAATGCTCCATTTGGTCACTCTTTGAGACCATACTACGGATATTAATATGTCCGCCTAGAAGTCCCTTAGGTTTGGAGCGTGGATCCCATAGACTTTTTGCCTTGTTTAGAGTTTGGAAAAATGTAAACTTACGATTTTTCCTGATAGCTGGATTGAGATCAGTAAGCTTTCGTTTGTAACAAACAGGCCGCTTTGCCGGTGTAGAGAATCCCAACATCGGTTGCGTTCGCGATAAACGCCCACCTCTGGCGTGCGTCAAGGATCCGAAGTGATCCTCGTGTGCTGCTCTGTGTAAGGTGGAATCCATATCGGAGGCCGCACCTGGACCCAACGCGTCCAGAGAAGACTGCAGCATGATGTCCATCGATGCCATCCATGAGCTCCCACTTGATCCACGACCACCACCCACGCTTAAACTCCGGTTGCTGCCGTTGTCCCGCCAGTAATCCAGGGCCGGTCCATAGCTACAGCCGTAAGCATCCATGTGGACGCCAACGTCACCAACACCGGATCCATACGGACCCGGATTTAGCTCTACATCCCCAGCCAAGAGAAGAATTGTCAACAACCCAAGGATATCCTGGTAGGGCCGTCTTGATTTTATTTTCCTTCGGATACCTGTGTGATTTGGCAGGGTAGCTTGGCCTTTATTTAGCAGAGCTTCGTAGATAGCATGTTGGCTCGATGCGTTTGTTCTAATGTTGTGCTGGGACTTTCCAAGCTCAGTTGAATCGGTGTAACAACATCGCACAGAGAGTAGGAATATAGGCATGTTTTTGATTCACTAAAAAGCGTCTCTAAGAGTCATATATTCATGAATCGTGCCACACTGGCTGTCTCATTGAAGAAAAGTAATTGCAAAGAAAGAAAGACATTACAGTAATTTACACCTCACAAGAAATAACAGTAAATTGCATAATTGTAATACTTTTCTATAACGAGACATCCTGGATAACGTGTGTGGACAAACGCGACCTCCGGAAGGAAAGCCTTCAAAAATGAGTCACTTCTCTGTCTGTGATTCACTAAAAATAGCTGGCTCAAAGAAAGAAAAAAAATATTTGTGAACCAGGGCACACTTGCAAGACGTTTCTTGCCAACATTTCTTCATGTGCAGTCTTGTTATTGCATCACATTCAATACAGGTTACAACCTCGAATTCACAACTAGGAAGATGGAGAGCAAGAGAAAGGCTGATTTCTGAGTGGGTAAGTCACGTGTGAAATGATTTTAAAATAGTAGCCTACCTTACACCTTTAGATAAGCAATGCTAAACAACATAAAATCTGCTGTGTTGTGCAATATCCCTTATTAACAACTCATAAGGGATATTGCATGTTGGTTGGTGGATGCAGTCCCATCGAAAGGCTGGGAGTCACAGGGAGGCATGGCAGGTACCCGTTTATGAGCATTATTTGCATTGGAAAAACACAAGTGAATATTTATTGCCCAGTGAAGCTTTCATTTGCTGTATTTTTCCCATCTGGAAGCTCTGAATAATGATTGATCTGGACTTTGCAACAAACAACCACTAATTGATATGGTAATGTGCATGACGGTTTTGAAATTAACAGGACAGCTGTTATTCAGTCATACATAGAGTGCTCTGAGATGCAATCAACAGTCATAATATTTATTTTAGCATTCGTAATTGTGTCTTTGATCTAAGTGACATGTGTGAAGGCCATACTCGGAATTTGTCCACACACGCAGTGAGTAGTGAACACACACACAGTAGGCAGCCATTTTTGCTGTGGCGAATTTCAAGCAATTAAGGGGTTAGGTGTCTTGCTCAAGGGCACCTCAGTCATGTACTGTCGGTATTGAGAATCAAATCCACAACCTTCGCATTACCAGTTTGGCTCTCTAACCATTAGGCCAAGATTACCCCCCCGAATCTTAAAATCTAAAAATGAAGAGTTCAGATGCAAAAGCCTCTAAATGCCATTTGAAATTTTCTTCTTTAATGATGATTTTTATCAAACTTGTATATTTAAGTTCAGTAATTTCACTTAAATAACAATTAATAGGTAATTATCATTGCCATTTAAGTGAAATTACTGAACTTAAATATACAAGTTTGATAAAAATCATCATTAAAGAAGAAAATTTCAAATGGCATTTAGAGGCTTTTGCATCTGAACTCTTCAAATACATTTTGCTCAATGCAGGCAGGTATTAAAGGTAGACCCATAGCCCATGTCCCTTGTCCATTGTCCCCTGAGAAATGATCTATTATGTCCTTTGGTATCCCACAATGCCCCTGGGCTTGATAAAGCCCCTGTCCATTGTCAGCAATTGCATCATAGTGTACTGTAAAGATTGCAAAAATGCAGTTTTGAGCCTAATCAATGATCTTCATTTTTAAGTTGTACTTTTTAGTAGTACTTTGTATTTTGGTAATCTAGGAGATGCAGATGCCAAGTTAAAAATACAAATCTGAGACTACATTTAGCCACTGATAATTGACCATTATGCTTCCCTACTCCTCAAAGGCACCAGCCGTCACCAATGGTGACATACTTTATGCACCGTCAGCAGGCATGATATTGAAAACCGATCTCACCAGCGTGACTCATTTTTTCCTACCCTAAATTCAGCCTCACATGCACTGCATGTCATTATCAAACGTGGGCAAAAATACTAAAATGAGCAACAAAAGAAAACCAGAAGATTGCTAAGAGCACAGCACCACCTTGGGGTAGTTAGGGAATCAGAGCAGTTTTAGGCATTGGTTTCTAACTCTTTGTTCATATCTTGAAAGAACGCCAGCCTCCCATGAGTCTGACTGTTCTCCGGCGGCAGTGTGTTCTCCCGGCACTGCGTCTAGCCCATGAGGCTGCGCATCTCTTTCTGTGCATAAACCAGTATGTGTGGTATGAGAAGAGAGCAATCACTCATCAGCCCACAGGGAAAAGTGAAATGGCGAATGAGTTTGCTCAATGCAGGCAGGTATTAAAGCCAGACCTGGAGCCCTGGTCCCCTGAGCGATGATCTATCCGGTCCTTCGGTATCCCACAATTCCCCAGGGCTTGATAAAGCCCCTATCCAATGTCAGCATGCACAGTCTCACTCACAGATGAGTGTTATCTCCCCAGGGTTCCATCACGTAATCTGTGTGAGCTATAAATGTGTAATGTGGTTGTGTTTTTCAGCAAAAGGTCTTGAACTACACTCTGTAATTTCCAGCATAACAGTGGAGATAGATTTGAGATTTAGAGGAGATTTAGTCTGTTTTCCTTTGCTATTTCTAAACACACACAAAAAGATTGGAAGGAACAGCCATTATTTACCGGAGTGAAGTTAAAAGTCAGGTTGGCGGCATGACCAAAATCTTTTTAATGGTAAATAATCACAACAATAACAATAAAGACAATATTTAATTATTAAGAAATCATTATTATATTCTGGTTGGATCAGTTAATCGAATTAACTCGAAAAATAAAAAGAAATATTAGAAAAGAACAAAACAAAATAAAATAAAATAAATAAAAATAAAAGAAAAAAACAAAACAAACACCAGTTAACTAAACCCCAACCTCTTAACTAACTAATAACAAAAAGAAAAGAAAAGACAAAGATCTTCAGCGCAAAGCGTCCTCTCTAACTAATTACAAAACATACAAAAGGTGGCATTCACTCTCTTACCTGGTGTAATATACGTAAGGGTTAATGCCCGACGAGGTGTCCATTGTCAGGTCTTAATGGACGACGGCGAGGCGTGAACCGGCCGACGCGCAGCGGAGGACGGTTGCCTCCGCCGAAGTCCATTAAAACCCGACAATGGATCCCTCGAAGGGCATTAACCCGCTTATACCATGGTCACTTGCCAAATAAAACATTTGTAAAACATTAGCTGCTAGTTTATATTTTAATTAGGCTAAATCAAGTTTTTACAAATAATAACTCGCCTGGTTTATTTAGAAACCGGAGATATTTATAGTCCGCTCAGCTTGTGCATTTTTTTTTTATGAAACACAAAGGTAGGCATAGTTATTTATTTTTTTAATTACACATAAAACAATTAATCAAACAGGCTTCTTAGGCTTGAAACGCTGTACTCTCCTCCTGCCTTGGTTGTCTGGACTGCTGCGTAAAACTCCCGCAGGGTCTCATTCAGAGCAGTAGCGGTGTAATTTTCTTTGCGACGTTTCTCCGTTTTATTTAAATTTTTTCTTTCTTCAGCAGCATCCCAGTCGTCAAAGTTGTCATATTCTCCATAAATGTTAAAAGAAATAACGAAGTCGCTCATTGTTGTATTAGTAGGCTATGTAATATCTAACTGACGTTAGATGTTTGTTTTGATAGAGCAAATTGTTAACGGATACTTTGACTGCCTGTTACTATGGTTACTCACAGCTGTTGTGGGTAGCGCATTTATTTATTCATTTCGAATGGTAAACAAGGAGTTTCACCAGAACTACTTCACTAGGTGTCCTCTATCACTTTTTAACAGACACCCTGCAACCAATCAGAATCGAGTATTCACCCAGACCATGGCATAAATCGAGTTTGCTAGGTGTTGCTTTATGTACGTCACGTGACATTTATACGTGTCCAAATTACTCTGGTAACCTCAAAACACGCCATCATAGGCAGAACACATTACTCTTGGTAATCTCAGAACACGCCGTCAAAGGCACAACACGTTACACTTGGTAATCTCAGAACACGCCATCAAGGCAGACAGAACAAAACAGGACAATGTCTGTAACAGAAAATAACGCACATACAAGTGGCAAGCAGAGCAACAGAAAGAAAACAAGGCTGACATGCGTTCTTCCCCGCTTCCCTTTAAACTCGAGTGGTGAACTTGATAGGCTGCGGGAGGGAGATGACGTCACGATGTAGATGATGATTGACATCTCTCTCAGCCAACAGCGGACGAGTGGTGACGCAAACCTAAGAATGTGAAAGTAGAGAAAGAGAAACAAAAAAAAAAACACATACACGAGACCACATGGACATAACACATGGCTACACAAACATAACACACAAATCACGCATACATGGGAACTGAAAAGTGAAAGTGAATGAAATCGGAACAGAACAGGGAATGGAATTATAGAAAATAGTTATTTAATGATTTGAAAGAACCATGACTTTCTTTCTTCAAAGCACCGCCTTGCTTATACTAGACTTCTGTTTAGTAATTGCATTGTATGACACTTGCAATGCCTTAGCTGGTGAAGAATGTCCAGGTGCAGTCTCAGGAGAAAGTCTTGATGGTTCTGTGAGTCGATTGTGTTGAAGTTGCAATCAATTTCTTACGCATTGAATGCAGAAATTATGATGAATTTACGACGTTAGTCCGACTGTTACTGTTGAGTAAGTTACATATGGCTTGATGTGTTGAGGCCTGCCGGCGCGCTTGCACTGGCTCTGGGACTGGATGAGGTCCAACACAGATATCAACCAGAAGAGACGCAGAGTAGAGAGAGTGGGATCTGTGCAGGTGGCTCTTTAACCTCTGAGGATGGTCACTCCTCCCAGGGGTCAGTGAGCCAATGGTATCTTTCTGAGGGATTGGGTGTTGGTGTACAAACTATTAAAGATTCTTGTAATACTAATGTTACATAAGTATCAATATATGCAATATACTATACAATATGCACAATCATTTATCAAAATACAAATTTGTAGATACCAAAGATGGTATAGGTGAGTTTACATTTACATTGATTGGTTCTGTCAAAAAACATGCATAAAGGGTAAACAATACAACAGATAGTAAACAAGACAGTAATAATCATACACACAATGACCTGGAGATATGCAAGTTCTTTCATATAAGGTTTTCTATGAATTAATGTGGAAGTGTCTTTTTTTATAGGCAATATGTGTTTCAATAGGGGAATGGAGTGAAAGTCTTGCAGATACTTTTTGGTCATAAAACCATGGTAACCAGAGGCCTCATTTTGTAGTTGGGTGTGGGGTTTTAAAGATTATTTATTAAAAATGTTACAAATAATTGTGTCTGATTTGACTCAGTCACTACAATTCACACACACACACACAAAAATAAACATCATTATTCTGTTATTGCATCATTATTAATTCATTATTTAGATTTTTTTTTTTATAATCTAATGAAATAAATTCTTAAAGAAATCTCATTTAATTATTCTCTTTTTTTATTTGGAGTTTGATTGACACAAACTAAAAAGATTTGCTTATTTTCTACCCCCATATCTGCTGTGACAGAGTATTTGGTCTTTAAACTAAGTCTTTCATTTTAACTTTGTTTGTTTTACTTTTCAAGGTGAGACTTTCTTATTGTAGATTAGACAAAACTTTCAAACACCCTCCCTCGGGTGAGAAGGAAAAATGAGACCTCAACAATGGGGTTCCCATAAGCTATGGGGGAGTAATTTGTGTAAATGTCATTATCAAACAACACAGGATGGCGCCCAACTGCGCATATCCCTATAACGTAGTGTTCTAGAACACTGCCACCTTGGTAAAGTGTTGGGGATAAGTGTAGTACAAACGTCGCTTGATACGCACCATGAGAGCTTAGCTCATAACTGATGGAAAAATCTCAATTAAACTTAACGAAGGGAGCCAAACATCTGGGCATCACTTTTTAATTGACAGTTTGGTGAATGCGTTGGATGCAGCAACAGATTGTTGCAGTTTTTCACTATCACACACATTCATCCTCTGTCATGCAGGCAGCCAAGTTAATCTTAAATGATTTAAGAATAATCATTGTTTAAAACAGAAGCAATTGTTTATTTCAAGTGAAGCCTATTTGGCAGAGTGATACATTTGCAAGTTTTTAAACACTGAGCATTATACATCATGTTACTGTTTGTAATATAAACTATTCTGCTTTTTTAAGACTATAAAATAGGTACAGTTTACCTGTGTCCTATTATTATAGAGGGATCAGAAAGCTTCAGGCATGACATAGGAGAAAGGAAATATCCTGAGATGAATTAATGTTGATGCTTTCACTTCATGTGACATGACTATTGAGCATTACTCATTATAATTTCATTTTTCCCTGTCTTTGCCCCATGTGGCATTCGAATTTATTTTGAAAGTTCATTTGCTTCTCAGAGCCCTGCTCACGCAAAATAATCTGGAAAACATTAAGCAACCAGCCCCTTTGTTTGACTGAAAGACACATTTTCCTGTCGATTAGTCAACAGACTACATTGTCTCCAGACCAGCACTGTTCAAAGCAAAACATTTTGATTCCAGGCACGGATAAACTACAAAGTTAAGTAAAGTTATCCTTTTGATCCACAACTAGAAGTGTTATGCTTTATCGTTCACAGATGGGGATTAAGAGGAATTTGGATTTTTTTTTTTTTTTTTTTTACTTTTTTTTCTTGGGATAAGCTAAGCATTTACACTTAATGCTGGATTCTGCTCTTGCATTTGTTCTGTTTGTTTGCACTAATATCCTGACTGAGTAAGGTCACTTTCAGCAGAGTTTTGTCCCACAGGTTCTTGTGCCTTGTCTTCTCTTACCTTGCAGTAGTGTTTGCACATGCTGGGATTTTTCCTAGCAGGTATGGGAGTTTGTTAGTTTTCCATTTCTTCTGAAATAGTCAGTGGTTTGATAATAAGAATGTGTCCTGGTGTCCTCCATGATTCCTGACAACAAAAGCCTTGAATGCGACAAGTTCATAATAACAACTTCAGGAGTGGGAAGTAGAAAATTTCCGATAACACGTGAAGGCTGCATAAATCTACAGTATTGTTCAAAACCCTTATGACTTTCTTTTATCTGTGGAAACCCAAAGCAGATGTTTTGCAAAATGTCCAGGCTACTGTTTTTCAAAAAATGGACAGTGACTTATACTTTCGAGCGTCATGATAGTTCAAGTCACAATTTATTTACGTATTTATGTCACCTGCATCATTTCAGCCTTTAAAATCAAATTAGTTGTTGAATTTGAATAAGAATACTTATTATTTTAGTATGATAGTGTTTTGTATTTGTGTGTATGACCACATGCACTATGTATATGAGTATTTACCTCAGCTTGTGGAAAAGCTACTTGTGATGAACTTTGATTCATCATGTGGTTTTCTCTTTACCACAAGTGTTATAATGGTGGTGTCACGATACAGAGAGAAGCAGACAGGTATAAATAGGTGGAAAGAGTAATAAAATATTCTACTACTAATATTAAACTACTACTACTTCAATGACATTTTACTTAAGTACAAGTAAAATTACCGGTCTAAAAATCTACTCAAGTAAAAGTGAAATGTAGCTCATTACTCATTTTACTTAAATTTACTCAGAGTAAAAGTTACTGAGTTACATTTTAACAGCGGAGGTGGGGTGGGGGAATCCCCCGTGCAGGGCTGTAATGGTAGGGGATTTTCACAGTTTGATAATGTCTCAGAAAATATCAGCTTTACAGTATTAATCAATTATTAAATTGATAAAAAGTATTATTAAATTATGGATCTTATTATTTCATTAGTTAAAATGACAGTTAAATTAATGAAAACATTTTTTGTTTGCTATATAAAATGCTTTTACTGTAACAAACTTGTTTATGGTTTGAAACATTTGTTTGTTTAGTTTATTAAAATTTCAATAAACATGTCTAATTAATTAAATTCAGTAATTGATAATAAATTAGATTAACAACTTATTTTTAAAATAAATCATTAATTAAAATGTTTAAGAATAGTATAGTCCTATGAAAAGTATGTTATTCAGAAAATGAATTTTTATTTTAATGATTTAATCCAAATATATTATCAAAAAAGGTGGTAATCAAATGTAAATTTAAACTTGTGTCCTTTTATTTTTTGGGGAAGGGCTGCAAAAACAGATATACTAAATTAAGAATATATATCAAAAAATATTCCTGTAAATAATGTTTAAAAAAAATTATTATTATTATTATTTTGAGAAGTACGTTCTATTGCATGCCAACAATAGTACTATTTCTGTCAGAACTATATTCATGTATTCATGTCCTCAAATTGTTTGTGAGATGCGGAAACATCATGAATGTCACGCATACTTGAGTATGTAAGTTAGTATACAAAGCGGTGCAGCTCAGCAGGACAAATAGGTTATATATTTACTTTGCAGTATTTTTGTGCTTAAATATTCACAGATCATGGAATATTGATTAATATGTGATTGGATTTATTGCACAGTTCTACTTTCCATGCATTCAGCTATCCATTATTTTGCATGTTTTTATGTGACATCTGCGTTATGTGAATTCCATTTTCATGACTGGGTTCCGGGATTCCCTCTGCATCACGTAAATCATTTGGCCTTAAATTATAATCGGGACATACCTTTATCTGCAGGAAGGATAGTATCCTATATCCTCCTTTTACAGACCTTCTTTCATCTTCGGGACACAAATGAAGATATTTTTTCACTCCTCCATAGACTGCCTAAGGAACTGGCTCTTGACAGCCCATAAAGTCATTAAAGAAAATGTTAAAATATTCAATTTTCCTACAGTGGCTCAATTATAAGTTTATCAAGCAACGAGAATAATTTTGTGCGAAAAAAAAAAACATAAATAACGACTTTATTCGACTATTCCAATACTGTGGGCGCATGCACGAGAACTGAGATGACGACGTTCTTCTTCAACTACTTCTTGTTACCGGCTGCTCACCGCTTAGGAGTATTACCGCCACCTACCGTATAAGATGATGTGCTGATATAACTTTCAAAACTTTCTGTTTGCAAGCAGAGGAAGATCTGCCCTGTACATACGCTTTTCAATTACCATATTTTCTGCACTATAAGGTGCACTTAAAAGCCTTTAATCTTCTCAAAAAACGACAGAGTGCCTTATAATCTTCTTATATATGAAGAGTTCAGATGCAGAAGCCTCTAAATGCCATTTGAAATTTTCTTCTAAAATGATCATTTTTATCAAGCTTGTATATGTAAGTTCAGTAATTTCACTTAAATGGCAATGAAGATTACCTATTAATTGTAATTTAAGTGAAATTACTGAACTTAAATATACAAGCTTGATAAAAATGATCATTTTAGAAGAAAATTTCAAATGGCATTTAGAGGCTTTTGCATCTGAACTCTTCATATGGATCCTCATCTTATACGGTAGGTGGCAGTAATACTCCTAAGCGGTGAGCAGCCGGTAACAAGAAGTAGTCAAAGAAGAACGTCGTCATCTCAGTTCTCGCGCATGCGCCCACAAGGAAGTAATGGAATAGTCGAATAAAGTCGCTATTTGTGTTTTTTTCGCACAAATAGTATTCTCGTCGCTTGATAAACTTATAATTGAGCCGCTGTAGGCACATGGAATATTTAAACATTTTCTTTAATGACTTTATGGGGCGTCAAGAGGCAGTCCCTTAGGCAGTCTATGGAGGAGTGATCCAGCTCTCAAATTTAATCAAAAATATCTTAATTTGTGTTCCGAAGATGAACAAGGGTCTTACGGGGTTGGTACAGCATGGGGGTGAGTAATTAATGACTTCATTTTCATTTTTGGGTGAACTAACCCTTTAAAAACTACATAAAAAAAGTACAAGTACACACAAAAAACGACTCAATTACGTAACGCGAGTAAATGTATAGTTTTATTAGACAGAGGCACGCAGATGTCCAAGTCGATCCAAGTCAGTCGTTCTAGTGTCGTCGATATTTAATCTGCGATTTCTGATGTCCTCCTCAACCTGTTTGAGCCACGTTTTCTTTGGTGCCATGCGCTGGATTCTGCACTGGGAGGGTCGGTTATGCCAGAGGAGTTGGTGTGGTGGTCAGCTGTCATCAGCGAACATAAGATCTGTTACTGATGAGCCATTTTCGTCAAACTGGACTCCTCGCCTACCCTCCAAGACTTTCCTGATGATTGCATTGACAACGATGTTGAAGAGCAGTGGTGAGGCGATGTCTCCCTGGCCGACTCCAGTGCGGATGGTGAATTCAGCAGATAGCTCGTTTCGGATACGTATTTGGCTTGATGATCCATTGTAGTTTTCCTGCAGGAGCTTGATGACTTTCGGTGAGATGTGCTCAGTCTCCAGCGTCGTCCAAAGTGCTTGCCAGTCGATGCATTCGAAGGCGGATCTGAAGTCGATGAAGACGTTGACCGTCCACTTTCCACATCGAATTCGCTCCTCCATCACCTGGCAGAGACTGAATATTTGGTCACAGCACCCCCGTTGTGGTCTGAAGCCGGATTGCTCCTCTCTACTCATTCCCTCAGAGTGTTTATGCAGGCGTGCTTGGATAACTTTCATGAAGACCTTGCCGACGATCGAGAGCAGAATAATGCCGCAGTAGTTTTGGCATTCCCAATTGTCGCCTTTCTTGAAGATCAGGATGGTGATGGCCTTCTTCCATGTTGTTGGTACTTTTCTCTTTTCTGTACTTTATTTTACAGATTTATTTTTGTCTAATACCTTAATCTTAAAAAAATGCATGGTCAAATTGATTTGCTATCCTTGCACTCTTCCAAAGTTTGGAATGCCCTGATATTTTGATGCATTTGCAAATTGGATTTTAGAGTATACATTTTATGCATATCCTGCTTTAGCTACAGTGATTAACCCAAATGGAGAGACTTGCATGTCCCTTGGTTATGTCTTTGGCTAATGTTAATATATAATTTATTAGACACTTTGTTTGTATATATTGTAATGATCTGTTCTGTTTTGCTGGTGATTTATTTTTTCCTTTTTAACTGGTTTCTTACAGAACGAATGGTATCATACTCCATTGGGTCTCATTTGGTGATTTTTCTGTTCTGTGGTTACAGTACTAGACCTCACATTTATAAACCACAATGCACTCTAAAACAAATTCAGGGTTTTTCATCCAGGTTACTGTTAGGATGTACATTTTTATTTTTATGAATCAAGAAGACTCTTTATAATTTTCTGTAGCTTTGTTAAATTTTGCACCAGTGCTCATGTTTAAACCAAGCTTGATTGGGTTTTGGTATGTTCTAGGGGCATAATTTAATGTTGCACTTGTAGTCTTGACATAGTTCTAAGTTTAACTGAGATGGCCCACGTCTGAAAGAAATTGTGCAAGAGGTCAAGATGTTGGGCAACAGCAATGTCAGATCATCTTAAGAATCTGGTAGAGTCAGACTGACTGCAGAAAGAGCCCTTGCCAGTTCTCTCACCCACCCACCTACCCTCCCTCCTTCCCTTCCTTTTCTCATTCTCTTTTCAGTGCCAGGTAGCTCATGGCACTGCATGACGCTGTGTGAGCTCCATCTGTTTGGCGCACGGCTGGTGACAAACTCCGAGAGAGGAGGCCTAGTTAGTTGCTGTAGGTTGCAATGCAGTGGAACCAATCACCACTTTCCTACAGGGCCCAAAGAGAAAGCCCCCTGGGAAACCCTACATCACTCCCAGGACACAACCCAACACGCAATTTGTGCTCCACCAAACACGAAGCCAACTTTTACAAACCCTAACTTCACCCGTAAAAAAAAAAAAAAAGAAAATTTCGTTTTCAGTGAACAACTCTATGAAGAACTTTCACACATCTTTCGAATCTTCAAAAAGGTCACTATAAAATTTGTCCATATAATGTGTGCACTTCATTCAAGTTTTATTAGTTTTATTTATTTAATTAATAAATAAATAACAGAAAGGCACAAAATCACTTTCTCAAACATTAATTTTCCCAGTTATTTGCTGGTGAACAGATCTCCCCAACATATGTTTAGACAAAGCTATTAAATGGCTTCTGAAGATTTAAAATGCATAAGTTTACTACCTTTTTATGCTGTTTCCATTCATACACTACATGCTTATATTAGGTAAACTCAGTCTCTTAATTTATTTAAATCTTTTTAAAGTTTATTTTTAGGATCGTTTTCATTTGATTTTCTCCTATTATGCATGTTTATTTTTGTTTTAATTGTTTTCTTGTTTTCTCTGTAAGCACATAGAGAAGCTTACTTTTATGGTCAAATAAAGTTGTTATGGTTACACTTTAGTCTAGGGTCTAATTCTCACTATTATAATACTGTTATATTATGTTTTAGTTTTAATCTCTATTATAACTATCTATGACATGAGGGTGAATACATTCTGAATTAGATCAGTCTAGGGTCTAATTCTCACTATTATAATACTATGTCATATTATGTTTTAGTTATAAACATTATAACAATCTATGACATGAGGGTGAATAAATTCTGAATTAGACCAATTGCAGTGAACCCTTCACCACAGCTCAGTTACCAAGAGAAGGCCTACTGTCTTACTGTAACTTCTACTTTGACAACAAAAGACGACATTAGCTCAAACTCTGTTGAGTTCCACCCTTCTCTTTGTGTCGTATCTGACTGACTTAAAGCAGTTTCGATTAATAAGTAATTAAGTTGTCAAAATAGGCCTTTTCTTTTGAATTGCACTAGTGTGCGTATTTCTTTCTACTCTTTCCTCTCTAAACTCTGCATTTTGGCTATTAGCATAATTCTTATTACTCAAAGTGAGCACAGTTCCTTGGATTGTTCAACCCCGTTAATGTGCGAGATCACCGCTCTGATGTGTGGAGAAACAATTAGTTGTGATCCGCTCCAGTCTCCATTCAGTAATGGGCATGTCGATTTGATTGGCAGGCTAAAAGCAGGAATAACGTCTTCAGAGAGGAAATAAGTAAACATGAAAGGATTGTAAAGAGGGGAAGACAAGAAGGTGAAGGCAAAGTGTCTAGGCAAATGGAGCCAAGCTGTGATGATGTTTATTTATTTATTTTTTTTTATAAATATGAATGACTACACTAGAACCAATCGGTAACACAATATTAACAATCTAGTAATTATTATTAACTAACAAGAAACTCTGATTAAGGAACTAGTAAGTAATAGCGCACAGATGAAAGTGGTACTACACTATTAAAGGGTTAGTTCACCCAAAAATGAAAATTAAGTCATTAATTACTCACCCCCATGCTGTACCAACCCCGTAAGACCTTCGTTCGTCTTCGGAACACAAATGAAGATATTTTTGATTAAATTTGAGAGCTGTATAACTACCACATTGGCTCCTAAGGGACTGCCTCTTGACGGCCCAAAAAGTCAATGAAGAAAATGTTTAAATATCCCAAGTGACTACCGTGGCTCAACTATATGTTTATCAAGCGACGCGAATACTTTTTGTGCGAAAAAACAAACAAAAATAACGAGTTTATTCGACTATTTTTTTCTTCCTTGTAGGCCAGAACGAGACTTCCTTATAGATTTCCACGACGCATGCGCGAGATTTGCGATCTGCGTACACAGCTTACACTACTTCAGATCGCAATTCTCGCGCATGCGTCGTGGAAATCTATAAGGAAGTCTCGTTCTGGCCTACAAGGAAGAAAAAAATAGTCGAATAAACTCGTTATTTTTGTTTGTTTTTTCGCACAAAAAGTATTCGCGTCGCTTGATAAACATATAGTTGAGCCACGGTAGTCACTTGGGATATTTAAACATTTTCTTCATTGACTTTTTGGGCCGTCAAGAGGCAGTCCCTTAGGAGCCAATGTGGTAGTTATACAGCTCTCAAATTTAATCAAAAATATCTTCATTTGTGTTCCGAAGACGAACGAAGGTCTTACGGGGTTGGTACAGCATGGGGGTGAGTAATTAATGACTTAATTTTCATTTTTGGGTGAACTAACCCTTTAACTAATCAATAACTACAATTTTTTTCAATGCTACTAAAAAAGTTTATTAACAATCTAGTAACAACCAATAAACTCTGATTAACAAACTAGTAAGTAATTATTTGGATCCATATTATAAAGTGAAGACCGTGGAAACTAACTAGTAATGACTCAAGTGTTACTAAAGAAATGTCCTAAAAGTATACTAAAATTCACCAAAAATGTTTATGACTTTAGTGTTTGTTTGCACAAATCATGACTAGATCATGTAGTAAAACTTTAGTCATTACTAGTTAGTTACAATGATCTTCACTTTATAATACAGATCCAAATAACTAGTAATTCCCACAGAAGTATCTAGTAGGCCTAACAGAGTTTCAGAGTAATAATCAGTTTCTTTTTAGTTAATAGTAGTTACTAGATGGTTAATAAACTTTTTCGGTAGTTCACTGGGAAGTATTAAAAAAGTTATTGTATTATTGTAAAGTAGTAATTGATTAGTTAATAGTGATATACTGTACCACTTTCATCTGTGTGCTATTAATTACTAGTTTGTTAATCAGAGTTTCTTGTTTATTAATAATAGATACTAGATTGTTAATATTGTGTTACTCATTGGTTCATTGTGTAGTTATTCATTAACGAAGGAACCGTATTCTAAAGTTACCATTTTTTTGTTTTAAATCAGTTTTAGCTCAACATGCCCAGTTCCTCATTGTGTTGGTCTCTGAACCTTGCTGATCAGGACAAGTTCTGTGATTTAAATTTCATGAACCATCTCTTATACAACATTGCTGACCTTTCACGACGCCATTTATGACATTTATGCAATGTACAATAGCAGATTTTATTGTACATTGTTCTCTTTTTTTCATAATCAACGGCCTGTGTAGAAAGTCTTCTTTGCTAGTTCTGTATTCTGTGTGTAATATTTCTAGTGGTGCAGTGTGTGTGTGTGTGTGTGTGTGTGTGTGTGTGTGTGTGTGTGTGTGTGTGTGTGTGTGTGTGTGTGTGTGTGTGTGTGTGTGTGTGTGTGTGTGTGCGTGTGTGTGTGTGTGTGTGTGTGTGTGTGTGTGTGTAAACCTTATGTTACTAGGACAAGATGTCCCCATAAAGATGGCAATATCTGAAATCCTTGTCCTTGGGGGGACATTTTTTTTTTTGAAAATATATAAATACAGAACTTTTATGGAATAGAATATAGAATTTGTCAGTACAAAAATCCCATTATGAAATAAATGTTTTTATTTGGCAATACAAGACACACCTAGGGACAATCAGGGAACTAATTAACAAGCAATCTACAATATATATAGATATATATATATATATATGTATGTATATATATATATATATATATGTATATATATATATATGTATATATATATATATATATATGTATATATATATAAATACATATATATACACACACACGTATTGTCACAGAGCGCTGCGACGCCTCCTCCTGGTTGCATCAGATCTCTCCTGCATACTAGGACTGCATTTCCCATTATCCTTCCCTGCTCATTATCTCCTGATTATCCCCTCATTATGGCATCTGCACACCTGTGTCCGATCAGATCCCCTTTATCAGGACTGTTCTGTTCACTGCTAGTTTGTGAAGTCTTGATTTACCCACATTGTATCTCAGCTCTGTTTTCTCTGGCTTGCTTGTGTGCTTACGACTCGGACTCTGAACTCATTTATGAATCTCAGCCGCCTGCCCTGACTACTGCCTGTTAAAGACCACTTCTTTTGGATTGCCCTTGCATGTGAGCGGTTTTTGAGTTTATGTCTGCTGTTCTCTGCTGGCTCACCTGTGTTAATAAATTACTGCATATGGATCCAAACACCTCAGCCTTTTCATCTCTCTCTCTCTCTCTCTCTCTCTCTCTCTCTCTCTCTCTCTCTCTCTCTCTCTCTCTCACACACACACACACACACACACACACACACACACACACACACACACACACACACACATATATATATATATATATATATATGAAGAGTTTGGTTCCAAAACGCTATAAATCCATTTTGATGAATTTGAGTAAAACTGTGTTTTCTTTAGCAAGAAAATGGGAAGATGAAAAACACTATTTTCGGTTTCAAATTTTCACATAGCATTTGTAGGTTATAATAACAATAAAAAATGAAATCCAGGTTTTGATTTTCAAAGATTTATTATAAAAACAGATCGTTTTCCCCCCCAAAATGCAATAAATCCAATAATTTATTTTTTTTCAAAATGCAATTAATCAAAATAAAATTTTATACACATTGAATTTCTTGTCCATACTATAAATCCATTGCTTTAATATAACAATATTTGGTAAAACTTTAAGGGTTCATGTCATGAATTATCATGAATTCATGGATAAATGAATTATGCATTAATTCATATTAATATCATCAGGAACTAACGTTTTTTTTAACAGTTCAACGTTTTTCATTCATGACTTCATGGATGAACAAAACCTTAATCAAAACATTAACTAAGACGAGCACATCATCATGAATTATGATTTATTAAGCATGGTATAACGTTATGCATATCTCTGTTGTCAACCTTGGGACGTCGTCGCTGAACTTTTTTGGCGGCGATCAGCTGTAAACTGGCTTGGTCCTGCTCGGTTTTCGTTGACTTTGAATAAAACAACTGAAATTTTTCCAAAAGATCCTCTGGGGTCAGTGTGTCAGCGTGACAGAAGTTTGATCGTGTGAGAACAAGCAACAGCCGGCATTTCCTCCTCCCGAGTCCATCTTCTTTCTTTACGTAAATGATTCGATTTCGATGTCACGTTTACCCATGCAGGATGCCCTCTGCAGGTTCACCAATGCTGTCAAAATTATTCATTTTTTAGTTTGTTTGTTGATCAAAAGGACAAAATAGAGAAAACCTAGGAAGCCGGGTTAGTTAAAGCGCTTCCGTTACTGTTTACATTGCGTGGAATCTGGTCGGTATTGAAAAGTCAGATTTTTGCAGTAACTCGTTTTTTTTTAAAATGGCGTTTATCGCGTTTTGGAACCAAACTCTTCATATATATAATAAAAATCCAAACAAACAGGAAACATGTAACAGTGCATAATGTTGCAACGTTTTGACAGGGTAAGTACATGTACAAGTACCACTGTAGAAAAGATAAGTAGAACATTTCTTGGCATCAAGGCTTCTATTCTCATTCACTATACATTCACTGCTAAATTATGTTTTATTTTGCTGTGGCACTGGACACAACACACATATACTGTACTCAAAAATGTATACCGTTTGACAGATTTCTATATTGCTCACCCAAATACCTGAGGGTTAGAATACATGAGCAAAACATCATATCCTGCAGCAGCTGTTACTTTGAGTTTTTGTAATTTGTGAAGAAGTAGATTAGTCCACTGTTTAACAAAACCATGGCAACAGCCTGCAAATAGCCCTCACGCTGGTTTGTCGATTGACTTGCTAAGTTCAGCATGTGGTGGAAAAATGAAGTGTGTTACACACACCTCCCGCCAACCCGGTTCACCCCTGCCAGAACAATCTAAGAGCTTGGTTTCCCCAGAGTTCATTTTCCTGGAGGCATTTTCGTCTCAGCGAGGTGGATGTCGGCAGGTGAAACAATCAGTGGTTGGTGGATGGACAGGATTTAAATGAGATGACAAAGCAATTTTTCAATTCATTCCCGCAAGCAGTCAAAATAAGTGATGGAGTTGCTACCAATCTGCAAAAATGACACAACTGAGCGGGGGGTCAAAAGTCAGTCTTGTTCTAAGAACTGTTTATCTTAAAAAAAAAAAAAAATCTTAATAATAATGACAGAGAAGAAAAAAAATACGTAGTAAAAGATGTTAAAGGCAAATGTATTTTTTAATGATTTTAAAATATAACTTATTTTTATAAAATTATATACATACACATATATTATTTGAATGACATCACATTCAAACACATCACAACCATCCAAAATAACATCACATTTAGAATAAAATTCATAAACCATTTATCTGACCTTTTACTGCACATTTCAAAACAGTTATCATTGTCAACATCATAGGCTATGCATTTAACACATTTTAGCATGTTGATTCCATGTGTGGAAAACACTGACCACTTCTGACCTTAACCTGAGATTAATATAAACAGGGCAAATAAGACCAATATAATAATAAAAGTAAATAGGGTCAGTGTTGATTTCTTGTTAACCACTGAGAAACACCAGTTTCTTAACCACTGAGAAACTGAACACGACTCCAAGTCACCAGCTGGGAAAGCCACCTGTTTCAAAACATGTTTTCTTTTTAAATCTGCACATAGTTAGATGGTTGGTAATTTTAGCATGTTTTATGCCTCAGTGAGTACTATGCAAAAAACTTTACAGCAACATAAATAATACAAAATGCTCACACAGGATTTGGCAAAGTCTCATGATTCTCACACCTTTTGTTTTTGGCAGGTTGGCACCTTGGTGATGCGTAGGACAAACAGTATGGCAAAGTAATTGGCTGAGCGTCGTGACATCGACTCTGCTGGTACCCAAAGAGAGAGCCAAAACACCCACATGATTTCTCAAATCAAAAACAGAGCACGGTGGTGATCGAGTAAGGATTATTTCATTAAACCCATAATCCCATCAAAAGCATCTAGGAGGTCAATTCCATTAGCACGTCTATTGTCATTTTGCATGCACTTCAGGGTCGGATGTCACCTTTAGTTATATTTATTTTATAAGGTGATACATTTTACAGTGATAAACAGGAAAATAACAGAATCAATGACACAAACAGATTAAAAAAAATGACAATAGGGTCATTATTATCCAATAGTGTGTCAGTGCAGTAAAATTAATATATGACTGGATATTAAATGTCCCTAACCAAGCCGAGATATATCCTGCAGACCCGCAGCACCACCAGATTCAGAACCCCAGCGCCAGAACCGGAAGTGAGGGAGGGGCGGAATTATTATTATTGCATTATAGTTATTTTAGCAAGAATGTAAGCGCAAAATGGGCCTGAGAGTGAGTTCATCATTTGATACATTGTAAGTTAAATGTATACAAGATTGTTGTGATGAAACAGGCCTAGGGTTAAATTGGTCATTTGTATACATTTTTATTGTTTCGTTTAAAACAATGCAGAATTTTCTCTCTCTTTTTGTTAGATTTTGACATTATTATTTGACACGAAAAAAAAAATGCATTCTGCAAATGTTCTTGTGAAATAAAGTATATTTTATCGAAAATACCCATGCGTTTTTTTATTTAATTTTTTTTATTAAACAATCAAAATCATCTTACAAATAGATATCTTCAATTTCAATACAATTTAAGATTTTTGTAAACACAATAAATAAATAAATAAATAGAACATAAAATATCACAGAGGTCTAATGAGTTATCGAATTGTGTATAATTTCGAAAACCCCCAATGTTTGTCTTGTTTTATATCTTTCAAAGCTTTATTATACAAAGTTACCTCCTTCATAAAAACCCCCAAAAACAAAGGTCTTACCTTCGTAAATCTGCACGTAGCCTATGTATAAACTGCTTAGCTAAAATGATTAAACTGCCCATTAAAATGCCCATAAGTTTCAAGTATTATTTTTTCACCATCATGATCAGGAAGTAACTCATAATACAATGAAATGGATAACTGAAACTATATACAATTATATTACACAAAATCAATGTTTTAAAATGCTTATTGTACTGTAATGTAGCATCATAACATACATATGTATAGAGGTTTCATGTTCAATAAGCGGTTTCTAACCTTAGCTCCGCCCCTCACTTACGACCCTGGCGCTGTTGTTGGTTAGAACGTAACTCCGCCCCTTGTTTCCAGTTCTGGCGCTGGGGTTCTGGCATTGGGGTTCTGAAACTGGTGTGCTGCGGGTCTGCAGCTGGATACTATAGACCCAGCCAGCCAAAGGTGACATTGATAAGGAACACAAACTCCAACAGGTCACATAAAAAAAAAAAAACCTTGAGAGAAACTAAACTCAGTCGGAGGGCCAGTTCTCGTCTCAATGAAGTGTCTGAAAAAACAGAAAGTAAACTAAAATTGAGGCGTACTAAAAACGTGCCGCTCAAGTTAAAAGACTGGCACTGGCATTCCACTGGCATTCTTTCATTTTTATAAGCAAAAATGTAAAAGGCCCCTTACAGTTGTGAGATTAAAAACATTCTGAGACATGAAATTAATATCTGAGAATTGCATTTACATTTAATCATCATTCTACCATTTTCACATTCACATTTTGGGTAGAATCTTTCACACCCCACTGATAAGCCGCCATAACTATGAATTGTCTTTGAAAAGTTCATATTTGATTGCACTTTTTGCACTAAACCTAGGTGCATTGTGTGCCACTAATGCAAATTCCTTTCAGGATATTGTGCTTCATATTATTATATTACTATCTGAACCATGGGGTCTTTAGCAATACTGCTAAAGTGATTTCAATTTAGTGATTAATTACAAACTCATATTCTGTCTAAAAAAGGGAATGTATTTAATACATGACACATTAATTACATGCCAGTCTTCTACATTGGTTAGAAGTTTCCTTTTCCAGGGAAACAATATAATTAGGTCTTTACTAAAATTTACTAGAAAAAAATGTATTGCATCACTTATTTCAACATTATGTCTGCATTGTATTAGTGCCCAGTTAACTAAAACCTGGAAACTGCACAAATTAGTTCAGAGCTGAAATAAATTTACACAACCCATTCTCACTCCCAAGGTGTCAAACACTGAAGCATGGTCAAGCTCCCGAGGCTTCAAAATGAAGACGCCAAAGGCGTCAATGGGAAACCTGTGGCGTATTTTATCAGTAGGAAGTCGCGCTGAAGAAGTCTCATTCCGAACACATCGCAATATTTGGCATCAGTTCATGTGTGCCAGATGTTGGTAAGTATTGGTAAAGACCCTGTCCAAATAATTTTTGTAAACATTTTTCTACATTATTTTATAAGAAAAAGATGCTACAAGCATCAGTCAGTTTCGTCATATTTCACTATTAAACGTTGAAGGTAAGATTTTCATCAGCATTATTGCTCAGAGATTGTCCACCTACCTATTAAAGAATGGCTTCATTGACACTTCAGTTCAAAAAGCAGGCATTCCTGGGTTCTCAGGATGCTTAGAAAAAAAACAATGTTATCTGGCAATGAATTCAATCAGCTAAAAAGGAGAGGAAGGAGCTCCATGTGACATTCCTGGATTTGGCTAATGCATATGGTTCAGTGGCACATGAGCTTCTTTGGGCAGCATTTGATTTTTTTCAAAGTACCAATGTCGATAACAGATTTAGTGAAAGCCTATTTTGGAGATTTGCAATTTAGTTTCTCAACTTCAGAATTCAGCAGTGCATCACGTCCTCAAATGCTAAATTCAAACTTGCTATCGCGCGTTGGCTGGCGCTGAGCCAGAGACTGATGCACTCAGTGCTGTCATATATCAAAACTAGTGTTTTCAACCACATAATGTTTATTTTAGGTTTCAGACATTTAAATACACATAAGTACTAGCAAAACAATGATTTTGAGTTTGTAAAATACACACTGAGGTCTATGGAAGCGGCAACAATAATCCTATTAATAAGACGACACGTTTTATTCATATCAGATACACATTGTGTAAGTAGCTTAACATTTGACCATATTCTTCTCCCAGTTCACCAGCCACTTACTTTAATGTATTTCGTAAGAAGTGGAGGAATTGATGTTGTAAATCCAACAGATCCAATTTCCTGAACTGTAAAACAAATTAAAATGGCGCCGCCCATTGAGCATACAGCTCAACTAACGTGATCGTTATAAAGATATTTAAACAACAAAACCCATCCACTTGCACATATTTGACAATCGGAATATCAGTGTTTCATACTAATACATTTGTGAATATTTTTAATAAAAAAGATAAAATGACATAAAAGCAGATCCTTATTCATTCAGTGATGTGTTGTGGTTGTGCTGTGTCACGTGACAAGCAATGCCGTGTCACAATGGAAACATTAAAGCAGCAAGTTTAAAATTAGAATATTTTAAACTTACATGTGAAAGGGTTAAACAATAATATTGAATGAGCACAAATGCAATTTTAACCCTCTAAATCAAGGAGCATATCGATAGTTAAAGGTTGTAGATAAAATATTCTTAATTAATGGTGAGACAATACCAACAGTTTCTGAGAAGCCAGTGAAGAGTCTTGGGAAATGGTAAGATGGGGATCTAAAGGACACAGTTTGAGTTGGAGAAGTAAGTAGGGTTGAAGAGCATAAGTAGCTGTGCTCTACCAGGCAAACTAAAACTCTTGGTTGCTGTGGCCACTGACTGTTTATGAGGTTTCTTTGACAACAGTGGATAAGCTGTAAGCGTTAATAAGTTCATACATCAGGAAATGGTTGATAGTTCCACGCTGCCTCAGCAGAGTGGAACTTTATAGTAAAGGAATATTGCAGCTGCCAGTCTCTGCTTTAACCAGGGAGTTTAAGTGCGCCAAGATCAGACTGGAAATAACCTTACACTTTCAAGCGATTCATCAAGCAACAGGGGAATGCAGCTTCAGGTCTTACCCAGGAGCTGAAAGCCAGGTTTATTCAACATTCAACTCATGTTTCAACAATGGTGGTCAAAATGGAGGATAATCAACTACAATTAATGAAGTGCATCCCTGATAACCAACAAAAAGTGGATACTGAGATGGATCAATGGTCTAAGGACACCAAGCAAATGATTACAGAAGAATTAAAAAAAAAAGTGGAGACTTCTGTTGTATCTGAAGTGCGGTTCCTGGTTCAATAGCTTCAAGCGTAAGTTCAACAGGACTTTAAAGCCACTTTTCAGAGTCTAAAAAACAGTCAAGAACAATTCAACAAAGAACAAAAACCAAATGGATGCCTTCTGCATTTATACTAAAAAATTTCAGTCAGTCATGTCGGACCAACTTCAAACTCAGATTGAAAAGATAAGGTAGGAAGTATCTCCATCCAATATAAATTCATCACCAAGCTCTGTACCAATTACTACTACCACTTACTCTGTTCCTCTAGCTAAAAGTGATCGTCTACGACTTACGACTACCTTTCCCACTTTCAGAAAACCACATGATGATCCAGATCCTTTGAACTATTTAACTCGATGTGAATATTTTCTGGCGTTGCATCCTTTGTCAGATGTGAATCTTCTGGCTACATTCCGTCCAGTCTTGTATGGAACTGCCCACGGTAAGGTAGGAAGTTGCATGTACCTCTGTCTTCCCCTGGGCTGAATTTGAGGCAGCTTTTCTCTCTGCATTTCTTTCTGAAGATTATGAGGACGAGTTGGCAGAAAGAGTAAGAGAGAAAGAACCCATCAGAGACTTTGCTTTTTCTTACAGAGCTTTATGCATGAAATGGAAGTCAACTTTGACAGAGAAATTGTAAAACTGATTTTGAAAAATATTAAACCTCACATTGCCAGCCAGCTCCGCAGTCGAGTATATACAGTGTAGAAGTTTGTGAAGCTAGGGCATCAACTGGAGAAGGACCATGAGCAGCAACTCCAATAGGAGAGCAGCTTTCAGCAAAAACAACAGTCTATGACACCCTGAGCACCTGTGGTTCATCAGATGGACAAGACTCCAGTTCAGTGCTGGCGGTGTAAAGGACATCATCCTCCAGGAAACTGTCCTGGTTATGCATCTTCATATTAGCAATTTCAACAGTCACAGCCATCTCAAAGCAAGAGACCACACCAAAGTCCAAAACAAGGTGGTCCACCCACCAATAATGCGCTCTCAGTCTTAAAGACAGAACCGATTCCACAATGGAACAACCATTGTTAATATTGGGGCCTGGAAAGGTAAGGCTATTTAAGATACTGGAGCCAGCTATACCCTCATTCATGAGAGTTTGTGGAGGGAACTTATACCCCAAGAGAGGCTTCATCCATAGACCTCAGGACCTCTCTATCTGGCGAATGGTGAGGCTGAAGTTCTACTTCGATAGGTAAATGTACGGATCCTGCTTTATAATCAGAGTTCTCCTTTGAGGGCTGCAGTCCTTACTTCAACGTCTTTGATGTACGTAGCAGCTTTAGGGCTGGACTTCATCTTTCTAAGTGGTCTTCAACTCCATATTGCTGATGGGAAATATTTTTTAAAATGTGTGGCTGGAGTGGAATACTTTTTCCAACCAGGACAAGCAAGCATACCTACAAATAGAGTTTCATGTCCACAGAAAACCAAGCAGTTTGAAAGTTCTCAACAAAACTTGTCTCTGCTGAGGGCTGTTCCCCTACCACAACTTCTATTGGCATCTAGAGAGACTGATTCTATCGAGGATCAAGTCTTAATTGACAAAGCAATTATGGAAGCAATCTTGCCTCACTAGGAGGAACTTCAGTTACGCCAGACCCTGGAATTGCATCCAACAGTGTGTACTTGTCAGCCAGGACGAACTTCAACAACGTTCTTCAACATTGTCAGCGTCAACATTGTACATGCGTCATTCATTGTACATGCGTCAACAGGTAGCCATCAAACAATGACTGTACCGCCTCACCCCTGTAAAGCAAGCCATAGTTAAAGAACAAATCCAAGACATGTTGAGTGCTGGCATCATTGAACCCTCTCATTCCGTATGGGCCTCTTCGGTTGTCTTAGTTCTTAAAAAGGATGGAACACTTAAATTTTGTGTGGAATACAAAAAGGTAAATGCTCTCGATGAGAGTGATGCTTATCCACTGCCTAACATCACAGAGATTTTAGAGTCACTCTCTGGTGCCTCCGTTTTTTCAACCTTGGACCTTAACAGTGGCTATTGGCACTTCCCCATGGTACCAGAGAGAAACCAGAGAGAGGAAGCTAAAGACTGCTTTTTTTACATCTGGTGGGCTATATCATTTTAATATATTTAAGATAGTCCTAAGAGGGTTGCTCGGAATCATTTGTTTTGTCTACATCGACTATATCATCATTTATTCACCATCTACTACATCGACTATATCATCATTTATTCACCATCTATGGATCAGCATTTCTCTGACATTCAGTCCATCTTTCAGAAGCTGCAAACAGCTGGATTAACACTGAACCTGAAAAAAATGTAAGTTCTGTATTCATGAGATAACCTTCCTTGGTCATGTAGTCAACAGTCAAGGTATCACTGCAGAACCCAGTTAGGTAGAAGCCATCCATACCTACCCAGTTCCTAGCAATCTTAAGGCATTCCAGTGGTTTTTCGGATTAACTGGATGGTATCATCATTTCGTCCCAAACTTTTCAAGTATTGCTGAAGCTCTCAATACCTTGAAGAAAAAAGGTCAAGCATTTCAATGGACATTTCAACTGCAGCAGCCCATCGAGAGAGGCCCTTGGTGACGTCAGATAAAACAGCCTACAAATACAGCTCAATGGGCTGATATAATTTGATTTTTCACCTCTTTAGCGAAGCTCACACATCGTGCGTTCCTCTGTCTCAGCAGCATTCTCCGTAATGGACGGTGCTAAAGACAGAGGATACCACTCTCTTCCTCCAGTAGAAGAAGCTGTAGCGGCCCATTTGAACTAAGACAGCGCTACCTTCTAAAGCTTGCTGCACTACTTCCGCTGCACAGAGCATGGCTTCTCTCACCGTTGCTGAGAGACACCTATGGCTGATGTTATCTGAGAGGCCGGACTTGGTGTGCTCTGCGTCCCTCGACACGTCCATATTCCCCCCTGGCCTCTTTGGATCATGCATCAAGATTTTGCAGATAGATTCGCTGAGGTTCAGAAAACATCACAGGCTATGAAACACCTCTTGCCAAAGAGCTCTAGCTTCATAGCAGATCGCCCCAAAACAGACACCTGCTCGAAGCTCCCAGCCATAGCCTCCGCCTGCTGCTGCTTCACAGCGCCGTCAAGCCTGGGACCAGAGACCACGCTCTCGCTCTGCCAGCCGCCGCCCCCCTCTGCATGGGCCCCGGCAAAATATGAGATAAAGCCCGAGTCCTCAAAATATTCCTAGGCCTCCTAGCAAAATGACAGTGTTTAAGTCTCGGCGAGGCCAGACTTCCACTGAAACTTTTTACTTGCTCAGTTCCAGAAAATGCAACTGCTCCAGTGTATTTTGCAGTAAACAAGTGGTACCAAGGCCCGCTTGCCTGCACAAAAGTGTTTCCACGGCAACCCAGATACATCACATAAACAGTGTAATTTCTGGTATTCTGGCCACGACCGATGGTGTTATGAGTGTAATAAAAACCATCATTCATTCCTACACACAAGCACAGGCCACCACAGTACAGGGCTCGCACAAATAAAATCGGCTCATGTCGATTGTGCATTTAATGTAGTGAATGTGCCCACAAACACTACACACTGCATGCCCCACGGTTTCTGTAACACACATACAGTCAGCTCAGGCTGACGGTGTTTTCAGTGCAGTAAATGTGCCCACCGTAATCGGTGCGCCCCCCGTCTCAAACGCCGCAAGCACAGAGTTGACGTTACAGCACACCGAAGCTCTCTGGTCACCACTATGTTGCGGCCAGAGCCCAGATCTCATTCTACCCCTAGCTATTCGCTCAATGTCCCCACAGGTTGAAAGTACGATAAAACCCGAAGTAGCTTATCTAGTTCGAGCCAAATTAGTGAAACTATTGAGTAAAGGGGCCATAGAGCCTTTGTCTTAAATTCAAAGCGAAGGGGATCTATACACCAGATATATATTTATGTACCAAAAAAGAAAGGGGTCTCAGACCCATTCTAGATCTAAGACAGCTGAACAAAGTGCTTGTGAAACGTCAGTTCGGAATGCTCAAAACCAGGAAAATCCTTGGGCAGATTTGTCAAGAGGACTGGTTTATGTCAATAGATCTGAAGGATGCGTATTTTAAATACAAATAGCATCACGTCACAGGCGATTCTTGAGATTTGCCTTCGAGGGCCAGGCATATCAATACACAGTCCTACCAGCCCGTTCTTATCCTTTAACGTCATATAGAACGCTATATGCAAAAACGGAGCTATACTACGCACATGGCACCCTTTATCGTTAATATAACACGCGAACCCAAGACGTCATAAATCCTTTAGCGTGAATATGACTTGCACACCCTACCCCACACCTAAACTTAGCCCGCACAGCGCGTGTTATATTGACGATAACGGGTGCCATGTGCGTAGTATAGCGCCGTTTTTGCATATAGCGTTCTATATGACCTTAAAGGATGAGAATGCGTTGGTCCTACCGTTTGGCCTGTCCCTAGCACCCCGTACATTTACAATGTGCATGGACGCGGCTCTCACCCTGAAACTTTGGGGCATGCGAGTTTTGAACTATTTGGACGATTGGCTGATTCTAGCTCCATCACACTCACAGCTCATAGAACACAGGACCATATTACTCGAACATCTCGAGAATCTAGGTCTCAAAGTCAATTGGGCGAAAAGTTTTCTGTCTCCCATCAGAGAATATCTTTTCTGGGCACAGAACTGCGTCTGTCACCAGAGGGTAGACTGAACATTTAGCGCATCACGTAATCCTTCCGCGGTGGCATTATGGTCCTGCTCAAAAGGATTCAGAAAATGCTGGGTCTCATGGGTTTAGCATCATCAGTATGACTAAAAGCACGAGTACTACCTCGGGCATGGGCCTCCGGTCTGTTTCGCCTCAAGGTCGACCAGAAATGTGTCACAGCTCTGAAACCTTGGAGAGCAATCAACTGGTACCAGTCAGATGTAAACCTGGGGACTTCCTCAAGTGTGAAGGTGGTGTCCATAGGATGCCTCCACCTCGGGATGGGGAGCGCTGCTTGAGGGCAGACTATTCTTTGGCCAGAAGAGGAGAATCACACATAATCTCTTTGGAAATTATGGCCGTCGATAACACACTGAGGAATTTTTGTCCCCAGATAAAAAAATCACCACGTCTTGGTCTGCTTGGACAACATGTCAGTGGTGGCCTATATAAATCGCCAGGGTGTCGTCAGGTCCTGAAACCTTAACAGGCTGACGGAACACCTCCTGGTCTGGGCTCAGCACAATCTGCGCACATTGAGAGCAGCACTTGTGCCTGGTCACCTGAACTTGGTACCAGAGAGACTGTCCAGAAACCATGTTTCAGCAGGAAAATGGTCTCTGCACCCGCAGAAGGTCCTACTGCTGTGGGAGATATTTGGTAGAGAGCAGGTAGACCTGTTTGTGTCCCAAGAAAACACTCACTGTCCGAAGTCTGGAAAAAAACAGGCTTGGTTCCCAGTTCTGATGTAGCTGACAAACACTGCCCCATGGCCAATACCGATGAGGAAAGACCCTCTCTCTTAAGCCAAGGGCTCAATTTGGCATCCTCACTCAGAGCTGTGGTCCCTACATGCATGGGCCATTAACGAGTACCTACCAACCTTACGGAGGGAGTGTTAAACACGATCACGCAGGCTAGAGCCCCGTCTACTAGAAGACTCTGTTCCTCAAAATTGTCTGTGTTTTCTGGCTGGTGCAAAGCTTGAGGGTTTTTACTCCTAGACTTTGGGGTTATGGAAGTCATCTTGTTCCTTCAAGAGCTACTGGATTAGGGCAGAACCCCATCCACGCTCAAGGTTTATGTGTTGGCCATAGTAGCGTTTGCTAAACCAGATTCGTCCCTATGTGGGACCATTCCACGGTTTTGGAAGCCATGAAAGGTGCCCCGTTCAGGCCAATCCATTTATCAGACTTGAAATATTTGTCGTTCAAGACAGTGTTTCTTATGGCTCTTGCTTCAGTGAAGCGTATAGGGGATTTACAAGCGCATGGAATTTGGGCCAAATGACTCGAAAGTCATACCTGAACCAATACACGGGTATGTGCCTAAATCCTTCAACACACTGTTCAGGGCTTGGTTTATTTCCCTGTCTCCCTGCCATAAGCTACATGAGCTTCCTATGCCCAGTCAGGGCATTAAGAGCTTATGTGTCTCGCTCGTCTGTTTTCAGACAGACTGAGCAGTTCTTTGCTTCGGTCAGCGGATGTTCTAAGAGACTAGCCGCATCGAAACAGAGCCTATCAAGATGAATAGTGGATGCTATAGCGCTAGCCTGTACTTCTAAATGTCGATTTATATTATAAATATAGGCTTGCAGTGTCCTTTGAGTGTCAGAGCACACTCCACAAGAGGCGTGGCCTCATTGTGAGCTTGGTCTAGCGGGATTACTTTGCGGGATATCTGTATGGAGGCAGGCTGGGCCTCCCCGTCTACATTTATAAGGTTTTATAAGCTAGAGGTTGCAGCCTTACAGACTAAACCACTTTCGGTCTAAAGATCAGTACTTTCTGTCCCGTTTCTTCGGCTCAGAATACTGAAACCACTTGAACACCACTCGCTGATCCATAAAATAACTCCATGAGCATCGAGTAAGACCCATACTGTTACCCAGTTTGCAGAACATTTTCACCCTGACTGTGTGGAACACTGTTGAGGGGATTAGCTCACTTAGGCTGCTACTTATTGGGAATGACGCTTCTAGCCTCTCTACTCAGACTCTCTGTGAGTCCCTGTTGTTTATGCACTATATGAGTCCTGGGCACCTGGCCTGGTTCACCTCGCCGATGAAAAAACAGATTATATCAGCCCATCGAGCTGTGTTTACACGCCTGTGTCTGCGGGATGTGACGAAGTGAGTACAAAGCACCCCGGTTGGTTCTGACGTCACCAAGGGCCTCTCTTGAGGCTGCTGCAGTTGCCGCAGGACAGGTATTAGGCTCGCGAGCTGTCTTGCCTATATCTACATGCTGCCACAACACGTTTTACATTCATTTTAAATCAAGGATAATTTTCTGCTTCAATATCTCGTGTAAAATAGGTTTTCCCTCAGCGTAAGATATTACGCAGTTCTTCTTTAATCTTTTAGACAGCACCGAGGTTACGTCAGTAACCAAGTACATTTTACAGCTTTGTTTTTCTGTAGATAAATAGAGCTCAATGACATTTTTACGTGCACAAGAAGATGCTTTACAGACGCTACAGACAGCATTTCAAATGACAGCATTTCGAGCCCGTTCTCATCCCAAAGCGCCATATAAGACGCTTTTGCAAAAGCGTAAATATCCAACGCACATGGCACCCTTTAACGTCTAATGAGATGCTTCGGTTAATGGTTAAGTTTAGGTATGGTGTAGGGTAAGGGTTAGACCACTAGGGGGCGCCTTCTGCCCAAATATATCTGCGTCTCATTTCACGTTAAAGGGTGCCATGTGCGTTGGATATTTACGCTTTTGCAAAAGCGTCCTATATGGCGCTTTGGGATGAGAACGCGTTGGCATTTCAATCCCCTATATATTGTTTATACAGCTTTTCAGCAAAATGTATATAGCTTTATTGCACATCTGTATTAGTACACATTATTTCATAATGAACAATTCAACCAAAATTTAAAAAGTCTAAGTTTGCTCATATATGGCATTCACTATACTGAACGGGAAATGAATGAACAATTTTAGATAAAGAACATTAGGAGTAACTTTAGAAGTTACATTAATTTGTAAATATGTTGTCTCTCTCTTGTGAGTTTGGTATTGCAGTGAAATGGACTTGAGTAGAAGTATTTTGATGCTTACTGTAAGTCATTACTATGGAAACCATAATAGATATACCTGATATTAACCACATTGTCATTACTTGTGTGTAGTATCTTAGTATCAAATATAATTGCAGCAATATATACAAGCAACATCAGTGGAAACATGCTTTTGTCTCTGACCTATTTCATGTTGCAGCAGTTTTATGAAAGCAATAAACCACTCAAAGACGTGTAGAATGATTTTACGTGTTGAAACTAATAATGTCCAAGAAAAAAAGGATGAGTTTTTTTTTTTTTGTGTGTGAGTGAATGATTGAGTTCTTTTTTTAACTCTAGGGGATGAGAACAGAAGGAATGAGGTACACATATAACAAGCACATTTAATACAGCACATAGCATTGTTTTGGTAAGTTCCATCGCAAAATAATTGTTGTTGTTTTTTTTTTTACCGAAAGAAGCATGTTTTTAGAAGAATGTTTTTAATTCAGATTTCAAATGCAGTTTGCATGCTTTTATAGTGCCTTAGTCTTGGCAGGGTTATCATATAGTTTAATACTTATACATTATTATAGTATTTATTAATATTTTGAATGAGCTTTTATTTGTATGTTTTCAGTTTTAATTAATTTGTATGTATTTAGATTTCTAAAACGTTTTCAAAAAGTTTAAGTTTTTCATCTAATACTATTAATAATGATTAATTTTAGTTGGTTGCGTTACCATACTTTGGGCAAATCCAGTTAACATTTATCCAGCTTTAATCTTCCATAAATTACTTAGTGTGGTGTATTGTAAGCAATCATAGACCGCAATAGTAACTATATGTGTATTGCTAGCAATCATAGAAAATACTGAAGACAATATCAACCTTTGACAGTACATTTTTCAGCATCCCAATCCAGCTACTGTTTAAATTGTATTCAAATCAAGACCCTATCATCCTGTCTCAGTCTTTTGCGGTGCTTTACTGTTTTTGAATTCAAGATGTTCAGTGTAAACATACTTGTTTGAGATGTCTGTTCATGCATTTAGTTACTGTATCAACTAAACTACATCTAAGATCTAAGGTATTGTAAGGATCTGTCTCACCTCAAATCATTGTTGTTCCCACCACTGTCGTATCCACAGCTCAGGTCTATTTTCTTTATAATGTATCTTCTTATTAAACTGCCTACACTTACAAAGTTCTCAATGCATCGGTTTGCATGTAGGGACACTAATTATGCTACTGTGTTAATGTGGGGCTATTTTAAGCCTTTTTAGTGGTATTAACTTAGCCATTTCTTTTTATTTATTCTATGCCCTATATATTACCGTTGTAGGCTAAACCAATTTTAAAGCTTTTTATATTCGAATATCATGAAAACAAATACCAGAGAATGGTCGACTTGGCACCAATGTGTTATTAGACCAAAGGTTAATTTTGCGCCGGAGTTGTCCTTTAAGAGAGTAAATGTGCTTAATTATCATAATGTCAGTAAATTGAAAAAAAAACTAAACAAAAAAAAAAAACCCTTCATTTTTCATTTTCTCTATCCAAAATGTAATTGCTTTTTTTTTTCATTAATCAATGGCTTAATTGCCAATTCTTTCATTTCGAGTTTGGAGTTAAATTTGACCTGGACATGTTTTTTTTTTTTTTTTTTCTCTCAGTAGGTAATTCTCTCATTGCGTTCAGAGCTCTTTACCAACAGATGGTCTCCTTAAGATCCAAATGGATCTTCTCCAGTGGTTATTTCCATCCTGCTCACATCAACAAGGTCAAAAGCAATTCGACCCCACCTCCACCCTCAACCCCAAACCCAACCCCCACCCACCAATACACATTGGAGCATATTGTTCAAAATGCTAATTGATGTTTTCAAGAAAACATTGCAATTTGCAATACAACTACAGAATTCAAGTGTCTTACAATATATTTTCTCAGAAAAGTAGAAATATTTTGGGGGTAAAGGAATAGACAAATCAAATACTGTGTAATAAAAAAAAATGTTTTCGCGAATGCAGCTATTCCACTTATTGTCTAGCAGTGCATACCAGCCCCAAGCACATTTAGCATTGAAAATCACAGCATTTAAATTTCAGACACCATGCAGATGTGAGCCAATTGCAATGTACAATAAAGACCATCAGTGTTGCTTCCATCTGCATACATTTTAAGCATTTAAGCCTACGTTTTCATTTAAATCAACTTATATGAGATATCAACAAATTAAGCATTGACCTCTACTGAAAAGTCATGTAGGCGATGTTGAACCTTTAATGGTTGTTCAAAGTGTATCTGGATTAGGTGATTGACAGCAATATTGGCCTATCAGCAAATGGTACTTTACATTTAAAGGCTGATGGGTTGTCACGCCCGTTGCGCCATACAAAACAACAATGGCAGCCCCTACTGATGCAGTGTTTCTGCAAGCGGTACACAGTGTGAATACACTTTAGGACAATATAACGTTAACTAGTTTTCTGGAACGCAGCATAACGCCTATGATCTGACGTGATATCCTGATGGTAAGTGTTTAAACGCAACCATGACTGGGACGGTGATAGTACGTCGTTTTAAGATGCTCCCTCTCGTTCTCTGCCGAGATTTGTTTGTTGTTGCTCACGCTGTTAAATCGCTGCGGTTGATACAGCCGCACTGACGTGATCATCACTATAATAAGGTGATTCCTCATTCTCTGCCATGATTCGTTGTTGCTCTCATGCTGTTAAAGGTCATGAAACCCACCTCTTTCAGCTCAAGTCTAGCTCACAATCTTTTTGAAAAATACAACTTAAATGGGCGTGGATAGCTGTGAGAAGAAGGGAGGAGAGTGGGTGTGGTATGGCCATCATTGTCATCGCCATTGTCCCATGCATATCGACTGTCACTAACAAGCAGTGGTAAAACGTGAGGAAATGCTAGATTTTTTTATATAGCTGGCAAAGTTAAAGTCACTGACACTTTATTATATTTGTAATATTTGTAGGACAAATATTTATAATATTTGTCCTTTCAAAAGTAACTGAATGCCCTGCTACATTAGCCTACAGTAATAGTAATTCTATTTAAAACATGAAGAGTTCAGATGCAAAAGCCTCTAAATGCCATTTGAAATTTTCTTCTTTAATGATGATTTTTATCAAACTTGTAAATTTAACTTCAGTAATTTCACTTAAATAACAATTAATAGGTAATTATCATTGCCATTTAAGTGAAATTACTGAACTTAAATATACAAGCTTGATAAAAATCATCATTAAAGAAGAAAATTTCAAATGGCATTTAGAGGCTTTTGCATCTGAACTCTTCACATATTAATGTAGGCTACATGTTTATGTAGACACTATATATGCATTTGAAAAATATTAATTTTCCGCTTAAAAAAAAAAAAGTTCCATGCATAGCCTATATCTACACACTCCCTGAACCCCCATAATAAAGATGGCTCTGCGGAGGTGGATGACTTCTCATTTTACACACACCTTTATTTTCATCCTTTATTAATGATCAATTAATCATTTCTAAATGAAGAATTGCATTTTTTTATAAACCAGTTATTTAAGAATTTTCAGTGGTTTATATTATTACTTAGAATGAGTAAATAAATGATTAATATACTATTAAATGTACATTCATACATATTATCAGAGACTATTTATATAGAGACATGCCACTTCCTCAATCCTTAATACAAATGTATAGGGAAAACCCGTAACACCAAAGATGGCGGTTGTATGCAAATGCCCCGCCCCTCCCGCTGGACAGCCAATCATCTGCTTTTAACGGTCAAGCCGGGAAACATTTAAATAAGTAACTGTTTGAAAAGTGACCCAGAAGTGACCCGCATGCGCAGAAGAGTAATTAACGGTCAATGACGTCACTTGTTGTTTGAGGAGTTCTTTTTTTCCATATGTTGCGAGCTTTTGTTTTATTATTATTATTGCCACAGCCCATATACAAACACAGACAACAATTATTTTATCGACGGCCAAAGTTTGCACATGAAGAGTTCAGATGCAAAAGCAGTAAGTGCCATTTGAAATTTTCCTCTAGAATGGTCATTTTTATCAAGCTTGTATATTTAAGTTCAGTAATATCACTTAAATGGCAATTAATAGGTAATCTTCATTGTCATTTAAGTGAAATTACTAAACTTAAATATACAAGCTTGATAAAAATGATCATTTTAGAAGAAAATTTGAAATGGCACTTAGAGGCTTTTGCATCTGAACTCTTCACATAAATGTAAGATTTTTCCGATCCTCACCGACCTCGTCATAAAACCCATTTAATTGATAGTGCGCGTCCTCTGCGCTCCTTGCTTTGTCACCGGCGGCCACGGTGCGACACTAGTGGCTGGTGTTGCCAGATTGGGTGTTTTTTCGCTACATTTTAAGGCATGTTTACATGTGTTTTAGCCAGGTTTTCGCCTGGAAGGCTCTATAGAAATCTGGCACCCTACTGTACGAAGTTAAACTGACAGAGAGCGCACGTTCACAGACACCAGAATGAACGTGTTCACAGTAATGTTCATCAGGCAGTAATACAGTATATGAACGCGTTCATGCACTATCGTTCATTGAACGCGTTCAGGCACAACACTGGGGAAGAGACTCGTCTGTAGCGGCCCATAACAGTGAGGAAACGTGTTGGAGTTAGCGTGTATTGGCTGGCTACAGGTGCGTGCAATGACGTGCGGGTCGGATATATGTGACCTGGCCGTTCAGATTGAAGTCGCATTTCAAAAGATCGGATACATATCGGATTTGGACCACATACCCAAGTGGCCTGGGTCGCATTTGAAAAGATCGGATCTGTGTCATTCAGACTGTCATGAAAAAATCAGATACAGGTCGCATAGGGGCAAAAAAAATCGGAATTAGGTTGTTTCAGCCTGCAGTGTGAACGTAGCCTAAGACTTTTTCTATGTACACAAAAGGCCTATTTCTCTCAAATATTATTCACAAATCTGTCTAAATCTGTCTTAGAGAGCACTTCTCCTTTGCTGAGATAATCCATTGACCTCACAGGTGTGGCATATCATGATGCTGATTAGACAGTATGATTACTGATTAGTGGTAGGGGGGTGGGGGGTCCAAAAAATAAATAAAAAGGTTGTTGAATGTGGCCTGTGGAATGTTGGTCCACTCCTCTTCAATGGCTGTGCGAAGTTGCTGGATATTAACAGGACCTGTCACATACGCCGATCCAGAGCATCCCAAACATGCTCAAGGGGTGACATGTCCGATGAGTATGCTGGCCATGCAAGAACTGGGATGTTTTCAGCTTCCAGGAATTTTGTACCGATCCTTGCAACATGGGGCCATGCATTATTGTGGCATTTCGCTGTCTGTAGCACAATACAATACCAATTATGGCACAAAGATAGACTACGACACCCTGGAAAATGGGCCGAAAAATGGGATCCACTTGTACATCAAGAGTCAGATAACAGACAACGAGAAAACGTTTCATATCATTTATTAAATACAGGTAAGAAGAATACAAAAAGGCATGAAAAAACACATTAGAATGAATACATAAACCATAGCACATATCCACGATTAAACACTTCAGAATTGGGGGTTCGACTCACCTGCCCAGCAAACACTGCAACTATTTGTGCTCTCACCACACAACCCCAAATCACCCTCTGTGAACACTGCAGATCAATAAGCAAACCAGCGCCAAGATGACGTCACGTCATATCCAAGATGACACGCTCCTTTAGACGCCATTCTCGTCCCTTTTATATCCGCCGAGTATTCTGAACCCGCCCCTAATCATTATCGTGGTGGATCACATAACCACATTATCATGCTGCAACATAAAGTGATGGCTGTGGATGAATGGCACAATAATGGGCCTCAGGATGTATTCAAAATGCCATCAATAAAATGCACCTGTGTTCGTTGTCCATAATACGCCTGTCCATACCATAACCCCACCAACACCATGGGCCCCTAGATTCACAACGTTGCCATCAGCAAACCGCTCACCCACACAATGCCATACATGGTGTCTACCATCTGCCCTGTACAGTGAAAACTGGGATTCAACCGTGAAGAAAACACCTCTCCTAAGTGACAGATGCCATTGAATGTGAGCCTTTGCCCACTCAAGTCAGTTACGACAACAAACTGCAGTCAGGTTGAGACCCCGATGAGGACGACAAGCATGCAGATGAGCTTCCTCGGCAAAGATTATCTCAGCAAAGGAGAAGTGCTCACTAACACAGATTTGTGAACAATATTTGAGAGAAATAGGCCTTTTGTGTACATAGAAAAAGTCTTAGATCTTTTCGTTCAGCTCATGGGCAATTCAAAATGGGGGCAAAAACAAAAGTGTTCCATTTATAATTTTGTTCAGTGTATGATTGCAGACTTTATTTCATTTTATTTTATTTATTTATTTCAGCTCATGTTGATAATGTGGGACAGTGAGTGTCAATGTGCTTTTGAACAGCAAACCTTGAGCCACAGAATAGAGTGGATTTTGTGCAAATCAAACCTCCAAAGTTTTGACAGAAATGATTTAGAAGACCAAACTGAATATTTAACGGCTCAATAAAACCTTTATTATGCGGTGACGTGTCTGATTCATCAAAGAGTTTAAAGGGTTGAGTGACGTTAGCCAGAGCTCCATTTAACATCATAAAGCGCCTCGCTTCAATGTTGCTCTCATTTTCCTATCTCACATTTATTCTCTCTCTCTCTCTCTCTCTATCTCTCTCTCTTCAAACTTCCTGTCTCGACATATTTAATGCAATCTCAAATGCTTCAGTGTAATTTGCCCCTCAATTATTTTGCCTTTTTTTTTTGGAGGTTGTTGGTTTGCATGCGTGCAGTTACAAAAATACCCTGTCAAATAAATAAGTGAGATGCTTTGGATAGATGAGTCTAATCAGAAGAAATTATTTGCAAATGCTAATGACATACAAAGTTAATGAATGGTACTTTACTTAAGACCTCAAGTAACTTGAATCATTTTACTGCATCAGAGGACCAATCTCATTTAACTCAAATTGGTTATTCTTCTAATCAGTGTTGAAGCCACTCTGTATGTGTATCTCTGGTGCCAAGATACACTGCCATTTACACTGGAGATTATTTGGTGAAGGTCGATGGGTTTAGTGAATAAAGATAATCATCAACAGATGATTATGACCAATAATATTTCCTACACCAGTTAATTTTATTGTTTTGTACTGACTCTAAGGCAAGTGCCACTATGATTGTTACTAAGCCTTTACAAATCTCCATCTTTGTTTGATGGATCATGTAACTCACTAATTGCTCAAATTGTGTGGCATGTTGATAATTTGCTATTCAAGATCTATCTAGAACCTATCAATTGTGATTCTAATTGATTCCTAATTTCGATTCCAATAAGGTAAAAAAGAAATGTAGATATCATGTAGAAATGTAGGAATGTTTAAAAATACCATAGCAAAAACAACACTTCGTAATTATACAAGAAGCAACTGCACAAATAAATATAACTGAACAAAGATACGGTTGATATAAACAGTGTTTAGGTACTAAAGATTTTTAAAGGGTTAGTTCACCCAAAAATGAAAATTCTGTCATTATTTACTCACCCTCAAGTTGTTCCAAACCTCTATGTGTTCCAAACACATGTGAACATGCTGATATCAAGAGAAACTATAGGGCTGCACGATTTTGGGAATACATTTTTGATTTTTCTGGTTACAATTATTAAATACATATGAACACCAAGTTTGTTGTGCATTGTTAAAGCCTATGTATAGGGCTGCATACAATAATAACAGATAAATAGCAGGCAGCCTATTGTCAAAAAAAAGGAACGCTTCAGTAACACTACACTAGACAAAAATGTATGGCTTATAATACAGCATGTTACTTTTATGGCTCGTTTCCACTGAGTGGTACGGTATGGTACAGTTCGGTTCGGTACGCAATTATTTGCGTTTCCACTGTCAAAAGTTGTGAATGGTACCAAAAAGCCGAACCGTACCGTACCACTTTTTGGGTACCCTTCCGTTGGGGTACTTAGCACAGTGAAAGGGCACTAAAAGGTGGAGCAAGACTCACTGCAGAACGGTGATTGGTGGACAGAGTATTGTCACTTGTGCGTGCTACAAGGGCATTAGAAGCATACAGTTGAAATATAATACTACTGTTATTGTGTCAAGAAATGTAGTTTTAAAAGTTTTTTAGGTGAAAAAGTAGTTTTTTAAAGCTTAAATCTGTGGTTTATTTATAGATTTATGATAATTTGACTAAGATCCTTTCCAAGCAATCACCGGACGCTCACGCTAGCGCCCCCGCCTGGAACAGTCTTTCCTCAGCGAGTTGTTCTGATGTTTTCCGCTGACTTTGACGTCTCTGTAGTGGTTAAACATGAGATATAATTCATCTTGTATAAACCTAACAGGCGATCTTTGCTCTCGTGAATCTATAATTCGTTCCCTGGCCAATAGTTTGGGCAGAAGGCTAAGTTTCATATCTTTGAGCGCTGAATTTGTATATTTGACTGACTGAATTGCTTCTTTGTGTTATTAAAGCTTTACTTTATATATTTTTGTACCTTTTACTTATACTTGTATAATTACTATTATTGATGAAACTGAAATTCAACAAAAAGAGATAGTTTTGTCATTTTTTTTATTTTATTGCAAGATCTGTAATGTTGTTTATTGCAACATTTATACCAATGCGATATGCAATACATTACTTATTGCCTGGAATATGTTTAATATTTTTATATTTAAACGAAAAGAGGCAGGGTTGGGTTTTATATTTAGTTTTGTTATAAATCTAACATTACATACATGCAGTGAATATAATCAATAGGGGTTGCCTGAACCACATTTGTGTGCTTATAATGTTTAAAATCTATGCCGAGAAGCAAGAACAAGATCTGCTGTCTGTCATCCATTGCTGTTTACTATGTCGCTTTCTTCACACAAAAATGACGTCGATCGCTTCTTTCCAGCAAACACCACGCCTATCAAGTAAGGGTACCAGGGCTGCCAACTCTCACGCATTGAGCGTGACACTCACGCAAATGAGCCAATTCTCACGCTCTCACGCCACACCCCGGATTTCTCACGCTAAAGTGTTAAGCCAGTCAGCAAAATACCTGAAAGATAAGTTTATCTATAAATCCACCAGTTGAGCCACTCTTGATCGCAAATTAGTTAAAATATCCTCTAATATAGTCTAGAGCGATCATGCATACGAGACAGATGTTGAGCTCTTAACAGACGCAAAACCAGGACTGGAGTCAAAGCCAATTCCTCTCTGCTCTCTAAGCGTTCTGTTATCACTCAGATTACATCCACTACGGGTTTTCCAGTCTCACTCACAGGAAAAACTGCTCCGTGTTTGCGTGAGCAAAGTGCACACGTTTCTCTAAAACACCCAGCACAAACAGAATGCCTATTCTTAAAGTCGTGTGCTGTTTTATGAAGGCAAAAAGCAATATCATTGGCAATATAACGCTAGAGACCTTCATGCTAGTTAATGCATTTTACATCTCATATGTTCGGCAAAAGGCGGATTCGAACTCGGGTCCGAGCGCATCAATAGCTCTTTCATGAACTACACGCTCTACGATCTACGCCACTGCAGTGACGGGCGTGTTTCTGTTGTAAAGGCGGCTTTAGTGCAAATATAGGCTATGCTCCATTTACATATAACAGGTGAATACTCCCACTTCACCCTGAGGTTTACCAGGCTTATTAGGGTTTACAGCCCTCTCAAGGTGATCGACAAGCTCCACCTGGAAGCCCCATGATGCAAGTTGCCGTTCTGCCTCGGCACGAGCGGGACCTGAACCATGTCCAGATGCTGAGCCCTCTTCACTCGAGAAGAGGGCCAGACGGGAATGGAACGTTTTCAAAGGAAAACGCTCACAGTTCGCACAGAGGGCTCCCTCAAGAACCTCCCGTGTGTGCTCTTTACCCAGACAAAAAACGCACAGCTCGTGTGTGTCACCTGGCGTCAAGAACCTTGGGCACGGGTCGACACACTTCTAAAAGCGATCAGCCTTCGCTGTGCGTTTAATTTTAATTTCTTTTTCTTACCGTTTCCTAGTAGCATTCACAAACAGACAGTCCCTGAAGATGAAAAGATGATATGTCTGTTTGCAAGACACCCTTATATACTAACAGGTCGCATGTTACACATTCACGTTAATCATCCACGTTAATGAATCATGGGCTGTCACGCCTGAGCCGTTCCCCCAAAGCGTCATTCAACGCAGTGCGAGCTCTCTTTTCGAAAGGGAACCTGGGATACACATTTAAAGTGCCAATGCTGATTTCGCTGACTGTCTTGATGTCCCCTGACTTGAGCAAATGGGGTTTGATATCCATTTTTGATATCTTTCAGCTAAACCCAAATAAAGAAATCTCTTGAGTTGTTCTCGCTCATACACAAACACAGTTATGCCAACTTGCATTTTCTCAAGCATGCATAGACACTACATCTGGGCCGGTTCTGCAATGCTGTCCCAGTTCTACACATCAAAAGAAAAATACCCAGTCCACACACAGCCTCTTTACCCTTATTTTTTGTGTGAGAAAGTTTTGCTTATGAAAGCTCTAAAGAATATCAGTGGCTCTCATGAGTGATTTGTTAAGTACCTCTGTAAAGAATTCTTCTCCAAAGCTATTGCATTTGGTTGGAATCTTTATCAGGCCTGAATCCGCCCAAGTGGATCTGTGTCAGTCTTCACATCACGACTAAGCAACTTCTTTCTTGGCCTCTTCTTACAAATACAAAACTGGAAGAAAATTACTTTCGAGCAAGCAAAATGAAAGAGAGACACTGAAACATTCTGCTCTTCGAAAAAATCATCAAATAAGATACAAAATATGAATAAATGCATATAAAACCCAACAGACAGCTTAATATTATTACAATTTGAAATCACTTTTTTTTCTATTTTAATCAAATGTAATTATCGCTACAATGGTGAAAAGTACAAAATAGCTCATAAATCTTGAAACATTAGGCATAGACTCAAGTGTTTAATATCATTGGAATCCTTGGTTTCATTGATTTCTTCAAGACGAACAAAATGTATGCATCAGATTAGTTTCACACCGTGGAAATATTTTCTAGTATTTTGGATTTTTTTAAACCTTCTTTTGCGATCTAGTCATAGGTTTTTGGCCCGATCGGAACCAAACCAGTGTAGCAAGATTCTTTGGAGTTTGATTATCAAAAATTATTTAAAAAGTTGAGATCTTGATTCACATTCTCTAAGGGCCACCAAAACGTTCACAAAAAGTGAGAGGAGAAATTTTTGCTATAACTCGTAACGGAATAAGGTATTTTCACCAATCTCTGCATTCATATGTAAGAGCTCATTCTGGGGTTGTGTGAAAAAGCATGCGGTGACTGGATACTTGTTGGCGCTATAACATGGGAAAAAAATGGTTATAACTACACAACCCTAAGTCTAATTGTCTTGAAAATTGGCATCCGTTATCTTAAAGGCGCCAATACCGCCTTTAAGGACAATAAACAATGAAAAAAAAAACATCAGGTAGCGGCCATTAAAATTTGAGCAGCTATCAGTCAAGGTTAATGGAGGCAAATCAGGAACACATGAAGAGTTTAGATGCAAAATCCTCTAAGTGCCATTTGAAATTTTCTTCAAGAATGATCATTTTTATCAAGCTTTTATATTTAAGTTCAGTGATTTCACTTAAATGGCAATGATGATTACCTATTAATTGTTATTTAAGTGAAATTACTGAACTTAAATATACAAGTTTGATAAAAATGTGTTTTTTCGCACACAAGATTCATACCCCATGATAGAACTCATTCTGAGGAACTTTGCTTCCATGATTGACAATGTCAACTGAATCGCTGAAACCACTCTGACACAATTCTTTGGACTCTCAAGATAAATAATTATCAAAAACCTGTTGATCTCTGGCCTTTGGATATCTATTGCTGGGTAATTTATATAACTTTTGAATAAAATAATTTCCACACAAAGCTGGTTGTACTGGATGGTGAATTTAATAACGGTGCCTGTGTGATAAAACACATAAACAGACAGGCCGTCTCTCCTCAAGTGACATTGCAGGAAAGAGGACGTACCTCTCCTCAAGTGACATTGCAGGAAAGAGAGGACATACACTGTGTCGACATATGCACAATACATGTAATAATAGCAATATTATAAATAATAATAATAATTATTATTATCATTCTTATAATCAATGCACAAATGCTATTGTATATTGTTACGTCCCCAGAGAGCTGGGTACGCAACAATTCCGGCAGCTGATTGGTGGTTCAACGGCTGATGGGATCTTGGAACTCCTCCCACTCGTCAGTGGCAGCAGCTGGCTGGGCTCTTTAAAGAGCCTAGTTTTAGATTGGTTCATGCTCTTCTCTCTGCTTTTTGCTCTCTGTTCCTGCTGTTGGTGTGGTTGGTATCCCTTTGTGGGAATCTTTGTGACTTGTAGATAACTTGAGATTATGATTGGAACATTTGACAATGCTTCGACAATGTTTTAATCTGAATTGTTAGGTAGTAAATCTAGATTTGTGTTCCACTTTTGGAAATTGTGAACAGCAGGACTGAGCATTTGATGTTTGTGAATAATAATAATAATAATAATTAGTATTAACTTTTTTCTTGTTCTTTATTGTTTAAAGGGAGTTTGAGGAGTATATTTAGAACTACCCTGGGGTTTAAATCACCTGTAGGCATATTTCTCTGTCTAGAAACACCCGCTAGAGCTGTGCGGACTACCATCTGTAAGTTTGGTTACGGTGCCTTGACGTGTGCCCGATGGGTGATGGGTATAATTAGAATAGGTTAGTGGTGTGGTATCTTTTGTTTTTCTTTTCTTTGGTTCGTCCAGCTCTCCCCTTTCTCCCTGAAAATGGTTTATCATTCACATTATTACCGTGGCAAAAATAAAAACAGTTTGTCTGGTATGTGGAATTTGTGTCCTTTTCTAGCACCACGACTCCATACCTCTTTTACTGGCAATTGTGGGCCCGAGCGGAGGGTTATCAGGTTCCCCTCCCTTTTGGGGGGCTGGAACGTAATGCGTATAAATATTTCAAAGCAGCATTACAGTGTCTATTAGATCCCAGTTAACATACTTGAGTGATAGGCACTCTTAACCACAGCTGTTTAAAAACACCAGTTAGTTAACTACAGAACACAGTAACTGCAATGTAAATTAGATTATATCTTTAGTATGGATACCAAACATGCACATCTGTCTATATACATCTATATCAGGAGTGCTGACCCTGCTCCTTCCGATCGACTGTCCTGCACAGTTCATCTCCAACCCTAATCAAACACACCTGCCTTTAATTTTCAAGTGATCCTGAAGACCTTAATTGGTTGCTTCAGGTGTGTTTGATTAGGGTTGGAGATAAACTGTAGCTGTTTCTCAATATGCATACTTGTCTGTACTTGTGGACTTGTGAAACGTCATCAGTCGCTGCCGAAGTACTGTTCCAATTCAAAGTTCACATCTAGCCAAGTCCATTTCAAATCCCCGGATGTGTTCTTGATCCGCCCCGTTTACCAAGGATGCATCGAGAGGTGACGTGTGGAATTGAGAGCCAGGTAACCCAGAATGCACCTCGCACCAACCAGCAAGCGTCAATAAGAGAGGAGAAAATCCACGTATGATGTCAGCTGATGTGCATACTGTACATGATGATTACCGTTAGTAAGAGCACACAAACTGCTTTCAAAATAAAATTCCCCAAAAACAAAATAGTTAATAATCTGGTGTAACAACATATCCCTGCAACATAATCATGTTAATACTCAGCCCGTTCTCATCCTTTAACGTCATATAGAACGCTATATGCAAAAACGGCGCTATACTACGCATATGGCACCCTTTATTGTTAATATAACACGCGAACCCAAGACGTTATAAATCCTTTAGCGTGAATGTGACACGCACACCCTACCCCACACCTAAACTTAGCCCTCACAGCGCGTGTTATATTAACGATAACGTGTGCCATGCGCGTAGTATAGCGCCGTTTTGTCATATAGCGTTCTATATGACGTTAAAGGATGAGAACGCGTTGTAATACTTGCTGTATAAAATATTGTGTAACACTTTACGGTAAAGGTACATGAATTATCATGAATTCATGTATAAATTCATGCATGAATTATGCATTCATTCATGCATTAATATCTCATGAATCATCAGGAACTAACACGCGTTCAAAGTTTTTCAATCATGACTTCATGGATGAACAAAACCTTATGTTATGCCACCTTTAATAGCACATTGTTCATCAGTGTTTCAAAGGACCATGTCTCCACTTTAGTTGAGGGGCCACACACAATATTAAGTCATTGATAGATATGCTTAGTTAATGATGACTACTCATTAGTTCAAATACAGTAATTTATACATTATATATAAACTACTGTAGAGTACCCTGATCGGCATGCTTAGTGAGTATGAAAGCTTCTATTATACCTCCTCCTTCCCAGCACCACCTGCTACAGGGGTGTAACCATTTCCTACCAGCAGCCTGTCCTTGCAGCCAGCCTGTATTTGCTCTTGCTCAGCAGACACAGAGTAGCAGATCTTGTTCACCAAGCCTATGTATATTCCATGCCCCATGCCAATGAATGTTGGTTGAAATAATCCACTCCAAAAGTTGTCATGACTGAACTACATTCACAAATCATTTCATATTTCAACATCAATAGCCCTGTATTCTGAACCACCTGTTCTGTTTCTCCTCACAAGTGGGTGTAATTGCTTTTTGCATGAAGTAGCTGATGTGCTGTATCATCTCCAACTATTTGCATGGAAGTGACAGAAAGCCTTTAGTGCTGTGTATGTTATCGTTGCTATCTGTATTACGGATGCCAAGTTGGTCGTCGAATTTGAAGTCAGTGTTGATCAGAGGCAACACAAATAGCCCCCCCCCCCCCCTCTTTCCAAAAGTAATATGGAGATTGCATCTGAGGGAGTGACTGATTGTCCCCAGTTTATCTGATATTAGGGGAAATGGATTATTCAGATGCTTCAACAATTGTCTGTGGAAGCTAGAAGCAAGAAAACGCATTCGCCTGATTCTGAAAGATACAGGCCCAATGTGGCCAGACGGATTACTTTATAGATACCAGATGGGAATTTAGAGAGGAAATTTCCTGCCTCTGAGGATGAAATAAATGTGACAGATAGATTTTTTTTTTCTTTTACATCCAATTGTTTGTCAGAGAGAAAGAGAAATTACTGGAGGATACAGTGCCAACAGAGACTGCTGGATGTGTGTAGTCTATTTTTCTTCAGATATTAGAATCCCATTTCTGTTTAAATGCACTTTCAGCTAGTCTGAGTCACACAAATGCCATTCAGTATCTTTTGAACATGAGCAAGTTGACATTGAGTGACCCAAAGAAAATACCATAATGAAGAGTAAATATTATAGCAAAAGTGATGCAGTTGTACACATGCAGTAGGATCAACAAATTTGATATTTTGTGACCCTAACTTTTTTTTTTACTTAATCTGAATGGTACAAAATTTGGTGAACTTGGTGAACTTACATGTGAACACACACACACAACTGCCAGCTCATTTGAAGACACACACACACACACACACACACGGAAATAGCACCTTTCCAATTGTTTAAATAATTTACTTTGTTACTTACACTGTGTCGGTTTTCTTTGGTTAGCCAGAAGTAAAATAGAAATAAAATGATATTCAGGGGACTAAACGCAAAAGTCCCATAAAGAAATGTCTGCTGGTGGTCCTGGGAACGTCCTCTTAAACGTCCGGAGGACGTCTTCGCGAAGGTACGCTGGACATCAATTGCTGAATTGCACCCACATCAATATCATCACATGCCTCTTCCATCACCTGCACAAGAGGCATGTGCACATAGGGCTGCCGGTCGTATACCTTCCACCGTCATGCCGAAAAGAACTCTTCAATGGGGTTCAGAAATGGTGAGTATGGTGGGAGGTATTGCACGACAAAATTTGGGTGGTCAGCAAACCAGTTTTGGACTGGGGCTGCACGATGAAAGCTCACGTTGTCCCATATTACAACGTACCGGTTTCTTTCATGCTCTGCATCATTCATACTCTCTGGTGGTATGAGAATGTCGTGAAGTCTGTCCAGAAATGTGGGAATATGGCCTGTGTTGTATGGTCCAAGGTTGTCCTCCATGGTTGATGACATGATCTACTAAGGTTGCTCTGATTTCATTTGAAAGTGTTTGTCTTCTTTGGACATGAACTCCTCTACCTGCTCTACCCCTACCTCTCACTCTTCCTCCCCATTTTTTTAATGAATTTGACTAATAAAAAGTAACGCATTCATTCTCATCCTTTAGCATCATATAGAACGCTATATGACAAAACAGCGCTATACTACGCACATGGCACCCGTTATCGTTAATATAACACGCGCTGTGATGGTTAGGTTTAGGTGTGGGGTAGGGTAGGGTAGGGTAGTCTCATATTACGCTAAAGGATTTATGACGCCTTGGGTTCGCATGAATATTAACGATAAAGGGTGCCATGTGCATAGCATAGCGCCGTTTTGTCATATAGCATTCTATGTGACGCTAAAGGATGAGAACGGGCTGTAAAAAGTGTGCATTGGTGCTTTATTCCTGTCTTTTTCAAATAGTTTAATGAATGAATGAATGATCGCGAGGTGTCTACTAGGGGTGCACGATTCAGAAAATGTCACGATTCGATTCGATACCGATTTTTTTTTGTCTCGAGATTCGATTCAAAATCGATTCTCGATTCAAAAAACGATTCGCAGGTCTACATAAATGTAGTTTACTTTTTCCTATGTGATTGATTGCAGTAGACATAATTAAAAAGAAAAGTTTGATATTACTTTATATGTCTTCATACAAAAATAAAAACTTTTGCAACTAAAAAGTGCGAAGTGCCAAGCTTTGGCCAGCTTTTAAATACATTTAATTCAAGTTTAAAATAAAACTTAAATAAAAAGCTTTTACATTTAGCTTTAAAGTACTATAGTCAGATCAAACAAACAATTATGCTAAATGTTGTTTAAGGAGTAGGCCTACTTTAGCTACCAGGTTGACTGTTGAAATGTGAACTCGACTGGGCACATTGAACTTCCTAAAAATATATACTAATTTCGTAGAACCCTTGCGAAAATATTTTAAATAGATTTAAAAAAGCCACCGCTACTGGTAACATCTATGGTTAGATTGATTTGTTTAGATCCAGTGAAGTCGTTCATAGGCGCGTAATTTGCGGGTATCTCCAGTTAGCTAGCAGAGCATTCATTTAGGTCGCTATTAAATAAGAGACCTGTTGTTTTTGAAATCAAGCTAAGCGCTCGTGTCCGCTGCAATCAGTGTCATGGATATACAGTGTTCTCTGTGGCTCGCGTAGTCTTCTCTCGGACGCGCTTCAATCTATCGCCGTTGTGGAGACTCCGATGAAATCACAAAATAAAATGCACACAAACGTGATGAACATATTCGGTTTTGATGAGAGAGAGAAAAACCTCGCATCCTCGAAACCATAGAAACACTACCGGACCACCGGTAAAAGTCCCGACTTACCCGATTGCCACTCCGCCCCTGCACGCCATTAAAAAATATAGCCTATGAATCGATTTTTGGAATTCTATTAATCGATTCTGAATCGGTAAAGATTGAATCGCGATTCAAATGTGAATCGATTTTTTTGCACACCCCTAGTGTCTACCTAATCAGAACGCACGCAACTAGAGGAGAATGACCGTCAACTTCTCTGAATATTAATTAAGCATTTTGGGCATGAACATGTAATAGTAAAACGATTGACACTGAAAAACGACACTGAATGATTACAATATTTAATCCAAATAAATACAATATTTAATCCAAATAAATACATGTTTGTGTTTCATAATGATGTTATTAATCTGTTCTCACACATTTCAGTATCGCAGTCACTTGTGTAGACGAACACTAACACCCTGTGGTGAAATAATGGCGTATTTTTAACAGCCGCAGCTTTCTCGGATTGGCTTGGTTTGGATTTAAACTTAATGTTCCGACGAGTTTTGAAAATTCTGCACACGGTAAACATCAGAATATCCCTTCTTCTGTCAATAAAAATGTCCAAAATATAAAATCGTATTACAGACACTCATTTTAGGTGGTGTTTGTTCAACTCATTGACCGCAGTACATTGAAAGTGAACGTAACCAGAAATAAGTTATATGTATTGTTTCCAAACGGAAGTGCGTTGCGAAGCTCCAACGCATTCTCATCCCAAAGCGCCATATAGGACGCTTTTGCAAAAGCGTAAATATCCAACGCACATGGCACCCTTTAACGTCTAATGAGACGCTTCGGTTATGGTTAAGTTTAGGTATGGTGTAGGGTAAGGGTTAGACCACTAGGGGGCGCCTTCTGCCCAAATATATCTGCGTCTCATTTTACGTTAAAAGGGTGCCATGTGCATTGGATATTTACGCTTTTGCAAAAGCGTCCTATATGGCGCTTTGGGATGAGAACGGGCTCGAAGCTCAGTGCAAGTAGTCCATTGGGCTCAAAATGTTATGAGTATTTTATCTCCCTCACTTGAAATAGACGTGAAGCTTCCGTGAGGAAAAGTTCGCAGGAAGTGATTTTGATCCAAACACGAACGAACAACTTCAAAACAGACTATTCTCTGTCGTTTTGATGCATTTCTCACATCACTATTTACATTTGCACAACAGTTAATGCAGTTCTCAAAACAATTAGTACAAACTGCAAAACTTAGTTGATAACCTGCAAAAGTGTGTCTATTGCTCAAAATAGATAACTCATTCCTCAAAAGCAAGTATTCATGTCATTGAAAGTGTCAGTGTTGTCAAGATAAAACGTCCTAACACCCGTGTTTATGAACAAGACAGTCAAATGGCTTTGTCATGTTTTCATTATGACAGTTTACTCTGTAAGTGTTTGCCAATGCAAAAAAGTCAGATCTTGGTGACACTACCTGAAAATGCTCAAGACAGTCCTATAAACTATTTGAAGTTTCACATTACTGTATTTAGTGAGGTACAGTAATTGAGTACAAGAAACTATATGTATGTTTACATATATATATATATATGTATGTTTCACATTTTTACTGCATGGTCTTTGCAATTCTAATTTGTTCAGAGCATTGTGCAAAAGAAAAAATACACCCTTATTTACAACAAACATAAACTCCCTTTGGGTAGATCGTTGCACAACTGTAAACAATATCACAGTACATATTGGAACTGAACATACAACATACATATACTTTAAATCATTCATGCACATCTCTTCTTATCAGTGAAAGCTGAGATTCACCTGCGAGAAATTGTTCAATTTAGGATAAAAAGTTTGCTTGACGGATTTTGACAACTAGTTTAACATTTTTTGTATTTATGTGATGACTCAAGCAATGAAATGAGGACTGTTAGTTTTCTATGGAATGACTATTCAGCATTCACAAGTATAGTTAATTTGGACTGATATGACACAAGCAAATGATAATGTTATAAAACAGCAGTGAGTAGTATGAAAGCATTTGATGCATGTCCAAAAGCAATTTGTTGGAAGGAATGAGAAACTGCTACTATGATGTGCACAAATGACAAAATGTTGTGGAGGTTGAACTAACTGTTGTGTAAATGTAAATAGTGATGTGAGAAATGCACCAAAGCGACTGAGAAAAACTGTAAGAGTGACAATTTAAGGGATAGTAATGTATAGATTCATTGTACACATATTACACCAATGTGTTTTTACCACACAATTACGGGGACATATTGAATTGAGAATAATGTGTTAAATCTTACCTTTTTATAAATCCATTTTGTACAGCGGACAAAACAATTGTCCAGACAAGATAATCACAAAAATATCATCAAACTCTGTAAACAAAAAATCAGCTCTGATTTAATTTTCAGTACGATCAAAAACGGTAGATGGCAAGTTTTATTTGAATGAAACAAGAGCGCGCGTCCATTGTGATACATGGATGTGTGCTGTGTAATAATGCGTTGCTATTGACGACGGGCATTTTAAAGAAGGACATGGCACAGAATAGAATCTTGCTTAAAAAAAACTGCATAGAGCTGCTTTTTTATTTGTTTTTTGTTGATTTTAAAATTAATCACAATAGTTTTGGACATTATAAGCGTGACATGAAATTTTCATTCTGTCCCATCCCTAATGTTAACACAGATTCTCATTGTTAATGTTCAGCACTGCATTAAAAAATGTTCACAAATGGAACTCAAGTACAGAGTTTGCTTGTTTGTTTGTTTTTTTTTTTTTTTTTTTGTGAACTATAATAACCCTGATGGAAGTTAGCAACTCTGATGATATGACTCCACAAAAGGAATTCTAAATATCTGTACTCGCTTTATGGTGAATGATTTGACAGTCCAGCGCAGCTGTTAATCCACAAAAACACAGTAATTTTTTTTAAAAAAAAAAACGATTTTTACAAGCTGGTGATTTATCAAAACTCGTTGTGTCCAGAGTCTTCTGAGCTCAGAGCTACTAATGGGCTCTTTGTAGCATGCAGCTGTGAGGAATGGCAGATGAAGCCATCTCTCTGACAGTTTGGCAGAACCATATGCAAAAGGGGATGTTTTTTATTGTGTTCCTGTCAATGTACTGCCCTCCTACACAGAACCTATACATCAAACTCCCACTATGAGCCACAGATCTCACACCCGTTATGTGCCTCAGTATAAGAGAATACTAACTTACTGCTGAGGAACCCTGACTAGCTGCATATCATCTGTTAGTTTCTCCAACGACTGTCTCATGAAAAGGACTTCAGCTCAGGGTGAGCATTGTATATTTTGTAAAATATAAAATATCCAAAGAAAAGACATTGTGATTTTTCGTAAAACTAAAATTTGTCAGGGTGTTATCTACATTATATAGAAGTCACATTAACTGATATCTGGCCAGAAGGTAAGAAGATTCTTCGGATCTGCCACTCCCTTCTCTTCAGTAACATGGTGGACGATGCTGCTAATGAGCAGAGAAGAGGAACATCATTTGATCGTCTCTGCAAATTAAAGGGCACCTATTATGGAAAATTCACTTTTACATGGTGTATGAACATAAATGTGTGTTGGCAGTGTGTGAGCAAAACCACCCTCCAGTGTTTTTTTCTATAATATGAATAAATAATATGCAGTGTCTCAGAACGAGCTGTTCTAAGATTCAGCTCTTTGTGATGTAGAATTGAGCAAGGGGTTTGATTGACAGTGTGGTTGTGGCATAGACCCCGCCCTCGGTGATCTGTACACCATCCTCTATTGTTTCAACAACAGCTGGTAATGTCTCTTCTTGGAAACATTAATGTTCTGTCGTGGGTTAATCCTGTTGTTATGGCTTAAAAGTTAATCCTCAAGTGTGGATCGTCGTCTACTGTTTGCGATCCACCGTCACCTCCAATAACAGTAAGTGTATTTTATGATTTTTGAGCAAATAGTCTTTTCAGTCGATGTCTATGGAAGCCAATTCAACAACAAATGCGTCTAAAGTTGTTGTCGTCGTAGGATGTCTGTGTAGGCTATCTCATTTAAACCTTGTTTGTATAGTGTGTAACCACACATTTATAAATATATATATATATATATATATATATATATTTTTTTTTTTAAAGATATTGTATTAAAAACTGCATATATGTTCTTGTTCTGTAAGTTAGCCATCTCCTCACATTTGCCACAGAAGCACCTGTATGACAAGTAACGTTAAACATGACGCAAGAGGTCCCTCGCATATACGTAGAAAACTTTATCCCAGAATGTGTATGTAGTTTCAAAAAATTGCGCCAGCGTTAGTGTTTGTGTGTGTCTGTGTGTGTGTTGCACGTCCATAATTGCAAATGGGACGCAATTACAACTCTAATACATAGTACATATGTACTCTAGTACACTCTTACAACTATAGTACATAAATGTATCAAATAACCATACCGAGCCGTACTGGTCCATTCTCATTTGTGTTTATTCTGCCGGAGTCTCTTCGTACTATTTATATATTCCGATTCAAACATACGTTGAATGACAATCAAAACAGCGGTTTCTTCAGCGGTTTCTGCCATAGGTATCAAGTTACGCCCTCATCCAAAGGCAGGCCGGGGATATGCAGTTCATTTGCATTTAAGGTGGTATACACACGAAACAGCTCATTTTTAAACAGGGCCCAAAATGACATTTTCAAATGGTTATAATAAATTAACTGTGGGGTATTTTGAGCTGAAACTTCACAAATACATTCTGGGACACCCGAGACCAATATTACATCTTGTAAAAAGGTGCATAAAAGGTGCGCTTTAAAGCCACTGTACATAAAGATTAGGGATGCCTGCAAAATGAACTTTCACCCTGGCCAATAAATTTCCACTGATGAGTGGATGGTTGCCTCAAAAAGCACTGTTTGCTGGGGATACAATCTTTTTGTTTTTGCAGACTCAAGCAATGGATACACTTGGGACTTTTTTGTATATGAAGGGAAGCTGCAAGGAATAAGTGTCATGGGGCTCAGTTATGAGTCTGTGATGGAGCTTCTTGACACAGTTGCTTGGCACAGGCTATAAGTTGTTTGTAGATAATTTCTACACCAATCCCTCTCTTTTCTGTGACCTCCTTCAGCAGAGGATCTGGACATGCAGAACCATACGCACAAACAGAATTGGTTTTCCAAAAACAAAAATCAGTGTTTTGGACTCTAATCTCCCCGAGGCAGTATAAAATGGATTTATCACTTTATGGACATTGCTGTTGTGAATGCCTTCCTTCTTTACAAGGGCATCACTAAAGGTAAAGGAGAGGTACCCATGCACCAGAAGGCCTTTAGGGAGACACTTGTTGAGGAGCTGGCAGCTGCAGCTGGCAGATCTGCTCCATCACCCAGTCCACTCACAGCACATCACAAGCCTGTGTATATCACTGGACACAGCTTGAGGTGCATACTTTGAGGTGCAGGCACCATACTTTGAGGTGCATGCACTGCCAGGCAAAGGCACCAATAAAGTGCTCCTCCTGTGATGTGCCTTTGTGCTTTGTCCCAAATCGGGATTGTTATAATGATTGACATGTTGCTAATAATCTTTGAAAAATGTTAGGAATCTGTTTTAGAGCACCCATAGTTTTGTTTGAGTACCAGATTTGCCCCTGGAAAAGATATTTTATTTTGGATTCTGAAAAATATTTGTAATAATACATTTTTTTTTTTTTCATAATTTGAAATACATATACATACTTGTGGTGTATATAGTGAGGGTTCTAAAATTAAAGTGGTTTAGTACCATAGCACTTGTTTTGTCTCTTAATTTGAAGAAAGTTTGGTTTCAAGAATTGAAAAAAAACACACACACACAAAATAATAATAATAATAAAAATTTAAGGAGTGTTTTCAAAGTTATATTATTCAATACTCAATATCAGTAAGACTTAGAGTGATTCTGACTGTTTAGGAAAAAAAACATGCATGACATGCAAACATGCATAACATGCGGACGTGAGTGCAGCATCCGTGTTGCCAGACCCAGATCCAGAAAGGTGCAGTAATCTCCTGGACCTGTTTTTCTGATTTAACGTGACACTTTAAAAATTTATTAAAGTGGAAAGTTGCATGTTAGGGTTAGTGATATATTAATCTTATTTCCAAAACACAAGCTATTAACTAATTTCGGATTATTATTATTATTTTGTTTTGTTTTGCTTCTTTTTCGCAGCAATATCTGGCAACACTTTACTGTCAGCGTTAATAAAAAAAAAAGAAAAAAAAGCTTATACACAAACTGTAATTGCATAAAGCTACCACATTCGGTAAGACAAACGCAATGATCATCGTGATTTTCTGTAAGAAATGTAGGATATAACACTATCAAAAACAATAGCATTATACAGATCTGTATGTTACAGAATGAAATTTGCCAAATAACCTTATACTGGCCAGCTTAAGAGGCTCTGTTTAGTTAACATTTCACAAAGTCATCATAAATACAATAATTTAAGCAGTGTTTCTCAGCTAGCAATCTATTCAGCCATATTTGTGTTTATTCTGTGTGACTTACAGAAATATAAGACTTTGCTAGACCTACTTTTATTCTATATTTCTTTGCACAAAACTCTCCAGAAAGTGCATTTAATGGTTTATTTTTCAAAAAAAAAAAAAAAATCCCGGGGAGCATACCCGGCTATTGCACTGAATAGAAAATAATATTTTTGAAAAAATGCAATGAATTACAATGCTGTACAGAACAGTGCACTATTGCTCATATGGTAACACTTTACAATAAGGTTCATTAGTTAACTACATTAGTTAACATTAACAAAGAATGAACAATACTTCTCCAGCATTTATTAATCTTTGTTAATGTTAATTTCAACATTTACTAATACTTTTTAAAAATCTTGTTAACATTAGTTAATACACTGTGAAATAACATGAACAACAATGAACAGCTAGATTTGTATTAACTAACGTTAACAAAGAATAACAAATACAGTAACAAAGTTCATGTTAGTTAATACATTAACTAATGTTTAATAAATGAACCTTATTGTAAAGTGTTACCACTTATACACTGAGGTTTTAATTACATTATTTTAATATAATCAGTCGGGAACTAAAGTGGGCCGGTCTAAGGCATGAAACTCCAGGGCTGAAAATGAGTCCCACTCCGGCCCTGAAACCCAGTCATAGTTTTTGAATGGTCATGGTTTATTCCCTCATTTTCCCCTGAAATGGGAGAAATAAGGATTTAAGTGTTTTACTTCCTGCTTATCGTGACGTAAAAATCGTCATTTTGCGTCACAATAATTTTGCGTTCATTATTATTCCAGGGTGTTGGACCCACTCACCGTACAAGCCTATTACAGATCAGTGGGTGGGACTTCACTTGCAGAAACTGAAATCAATATCCGCCATCTTGTTTGGAAGCTAAGTTAATAAGTGCTGTGGAGCAGCCCATTCTCACCCCCAAGGCGTCAGTTAAGTGGACAATTTGGACATGCTTCAATATCTGACGCTTTAGGCGCCCTTTAGCGTCAGTTAGATGACGCCCTAGGATCGCGTGTACCCTACCCCCACCCCACACCTAAACCTAACCGCGTCCTCTAACTGACGCTTTCCTTTAGCATCAGTTAGATGACGCCGTAGGATCGCGTCATGTAAGTGACGCTAAAGGGCGCCTAAAACGTCAAATATTGAAGCATGGTCAAAAGTGACGCCTTGGGGTGAGAATGCGTTGTGTGGAGATAGTAAGTTATGCGTACTATACGTTCAAAAATAGATATATCATACAACTCCCTGTACTTCACCACTTCAACGATTAATTTGACATCACCCATTTTCACTTATCAAATCATGCCTGCCTCCCTCTCTCTCTCTCTCTCTCTCTCTCTATCGTGGTTTCCCTGTTTTTTTTTGGTTTTTTCGCATTTGTCACACGCGGTATTTTAATTTGAAAATTGCTTTTATTTCATTTATTATTTTAATTTTAATTATTTTTAATTGACCGGATGGTCGAGTGTGTCTTTGTGTAACTTCCTTCCGGAATTGACGCAGATCACTCGCGGCTCGCGGCTTTTTTTTGTATTAAAAACACTTCTTTTATTGGTCGGATGAAATATGCTAATTTTTTGAGAGGAATTTTGGGTTTTCATGAGCTGTATGCCAAAATCATCAGTATTAAAACAATAAAAGACCTGAAATATTTCAGTTGGTGTGCAGTGAATCTAAAATATATGAACGTTTCATTTTTATCATTACATTATGGAAAATAAAGAACTTTATCACAATATGCTAATTTTAAGGATCTGTATACTATTTTACAGAATTAACTTTATTCCTTAAATTAATTACATGTTACTCAGAGACTGACGTTTGTTTATGAAATGTTTAATATTTCTGGATCATGAGTAAATATAGAAACGGCATTGGCTGATATGCTGCATGATTTCAATGTAGAATTTAATTTTCCCAGTTTAATAACCTCTGTGACAGACTACTGAATTGAAATGAAACTCACCCTATTTGACACATTGTATCTGGTAGTGTATGAGAATGGTGGAGCATAATGGTTATGAATGGCTTGTGGCTCATAAAGCTCCTCTAGGTCACACTGTGTGAGACAGGAAGTTAGCTGTCATATGAATAGCGGTGTGATGGATTGCTTTGTAGATTGCTTTGTAGTGTTCTGAACCTTTTTGAAAAGAGTCTAGGAGACCCAAACAGCTCTAAGAGTCGTTTTTAGCGATCGAGAGTTGTGATGTGACCTCTTACTGTACATCTTATGCCACCAGTATTTTGACCTTGGAAAAAGTGACATTAAAGCTGTATTTGACAGAAAGCTGAGAGCAGATTAGTCGTGCACTTGAGCCTAAATGATCTAGCGTAGCTCAGGCCATGAAGACGGGCAGTAAATTATTAATAAACTTTATCTCATTCGAACTCTGTTGCGGAGGCTTATTGAAATGCGCTGACCGTAACAAAAGAAAACTTGCAGATTCAGTTTGTCGGCTGCCTGAAGTTCAATATGTAGTAAAGTTTGATTAACTCTATAGGACAGTCAGAATATTAAGAAGCAAAATAGATCAAAGCTGCATCTGAAGAAACTGTAGATTGTTAATCATGGACCTTAAGAACAATCAGATGCATGTAAAATGTTGTTCCTGTCTCAACATGGAGAACATAGTGCTAGCAATGAGAATTTGTATATTTGCATGGAACACAGAAAAGTACTTGAGATCATTTAATGTAAAATGCAGAATTTTAAGGTTTTAATATACTGAAAAGGAGAAAGTCTAGGTAGAGAGGACCATAACAAGGCCATCCTTTCAAAGATGGGATCATTTCATAGGCTTGCAGTTTTGATCATGATCTAAGAGTAATTGGATTTACTAAAGTGTCATTTGTGTTGCAGTGAAGATTGGAACCGGAAAAATCCACTTGAGACCTCATTAGCCCCTATGCTCCTCTTTACTTTGCGTTAGACATGAAATGTATGAGTTCTTCAGACTTCTGAGGACAAATGAATATGTAAATTGTTAAAACAAAAGGTGAACATAGGACTACGTTTGACTAAGAATTTGAACCTCTGTCAAGGACAATCCATTATCTGACACTGTCTGTTATGTATTGTATTCAATATTCACTAAAATACTAAAGATATGTAGGTGTAGCAAATGCAACATATAATAATATACATAAAATGTATTAAAGGGGGCCGAAGGCCAATTTAGCTCAAAGGGAAATGATTCATTGATTTGCAATGAATCTATGGAACCGAATCACTGAACCGAGCAAATGACTCGCTTAGAGTTCATTTGAACGGGCCGTAATTATAACCAAATCTATAGTGAAACACTATGTCTTAGCAAGGTAACTTTAAATCGAACAGTACAAGACATTAAATGTGCAAACACGACACAAGAAGATTTATCTTTTCACATATATGGACAAGACTTTATTAGCTATTCTAGCACAAAACTAAGGTCTAAACATAATCACGCACACGCACACACACATTCATACAGTCGCGAAAGGGAAAGAGTGAGTTGGAAAGAGTGAGAGAAAGTTTCAACTTTCTATATGCACATAAGACATAACCTGAAAGGACCACCAAGCATTAATTTGAACCTTCGTTTCTTAGAGAGGTTATTCAATTAACATTAAAGCACCAGTTCAGTTAGAGCCTGGAGTACTTGCGCTTTGTAGTGGCTGAGGGAATTCCCTTTGTCTGCGTCGCATCGAAGGGGGGGGGGTTTCCCGGCCGGGTCCGTTGCGTGGTTTGTTGTCTTTGAAGTGCAGGGATGGAAGTTTCGCCGCTGGTCACGTGTGATTAGCAAGCGAATGAGAGTCTTTTCCAGTTCGAAGCGCGTTGCAAACTTAACTTTGAAACGAGACTTTTACGAAAAAGGAAATAAAGGAAAGAAATGAAAGTAAGACGAGTCGGATGGCTTGACTGAGCTGAATTGCAACCCTGATCTTGATGGGTTATTCGTCTGTGGGTCGAATTTGGTCTAGTCGATGTAGAAGCATGCGGACATGTTCTTTGTTTCAGAGATAAGCACGAACAGAACACTCTCTTGCTGGTTTTAGAGAGAGGCACGGACTTAACAGTTACAGAACAGAACAAAAATCACGACAAAAATCTCAAAATGATCTGCACATCTTCTAAAATCTACAAAAATCTGATCATGAGGTCCTTTGTTCGGATCTTTAACTTAAACTCTAGTCCAACCTCCAAGAAGCTTCTGGCCAATTGGAGGCGGATCTACTTCTTGCTTTATCATAATTTATGCATGGTCTGTGAGCTGGTCTCCAGCACTTAGCAGAGACAAAAGACCATCGTTTAAACCTTATGATTATTATAATCATAAAACAAAACCTTTTACGCAGATTTCAATCAAGCCATCTTTTGAATTAGGAGAATACGATTCGTTTAAGAGTAAATGAGGCATTCACACTTCTAATGGTTGTATAACAATTACAAGAGTTAATAGTTAACAACAATTACATGATTCATATGTGATCTAAGCATTAACAACAACACATGAATTGCAGAAAGCAATGAGACTTGTGAGGTTTGATTAAAGTTCAAGAATTGTTCTGTGGTGAGTTTATATGATTTTATGTGTGAGATCTCCGATCTCAATCGTAAGGTTACTGAGAGTTCAACTCGAAGGGGGAAGAGGCAAAGGTGTTCTGTGGAACATCTCTGTCAGGGCATCAGAGGGGGTCTTTGATGTGAGCGTCTCGTTCCACCATTTTGGAGCAGATTTGTCTTAGTAACATTACCATATTGACACGTTCGTCCTGTTTTAGTGCCCCTCTCTTGGGCCTGTGGGGCAATAAAAGTCCTTATCTGCAGACAGCACGGAGTCGTTCCGTGACTCTGGAATGTGGGCTCCAGAACTTGGAGTGTTGAAGCCATGTGAATTAATCCCATGAGAGATTAATTTGATTAAGTTGTGTTTGATTCGCCTCGATTCTCTACATATTCCCCCTCGATCGATGATGGGTTGAGAAGAAGACATCATTGAACGCTGGAGAAACAGAAGAAGAAGAAGCAAACACACACAGCAAACAACAAGCAACTCCTCCATGACTGGTCACTTTACTGGTGCAGGGCATTAGGTTATCTAGGCCTAACGAGTTCACTCCCTCAATATAGTCAATTATGTGGAAAAAGTTTAGTTCAATTTTAGGACCGTTATTTCTAGTTTGTGTTAAACGGTGATTGATCAACTTTGTGACTAAATTTGATTTGTTTGTTTTATCCACTTCTAAATTGTTCTAGGTTTAGACCAATTTACCTTCCAAATTTTGATTCGAATGATGCAGGGAGTTCTCTGGCTAACATTCGTTCTAAGGTGACTTGCAAACGTCAGGCGTGGTGCGTCAATCCTTATATTGTAACCTTGACCCTTATGGGGTAAAAGGGATTTTACCTAATAAGAGAAGAAGGGAAGGAAGAGGTAAAACAAAACAAAGCAGTTGAGTGACTCCAGTATGGGTACTGTTGTGCAGTGACAGGTGTCAACATGTGATGAGAGGTGTTATACTTGTTGGGTGTATCGCTATATGTTTCCGGTGGAAAGGGTAGCTAATACAATGAAAAACATGTTTGTTGAATGTTTTCATGGTAGATGTGTTTAACTTGTGTATGTCAGTACAGTGTAGTGTAGTGCATGTACTGTATGCTGTATGTATGTCAGATCTGTCTCAGTCTGTTTTGCTCCCCCCTTTGCTTGATGGCTTAGCTTTGATGAGCTTGTCGCATCTTTGCCTTGGAAAGGGATCTTCTGTGATCTGCTGGGGGGTCAGTCCGTTAGGCAGGAAGTTCTCTTGCAGACATTGGGAGGTGGTTTGGCACGGATGCGTGAAGCTGTAGTGCAAAACGTGGTCTCCTTGTTGCATTCCACTTGTGATGCCTTCTGGTTGTGACAGACAGTCTGACTTCTGTGCTTACTGGTGTTGCGGCAGCACACAGATGGTTCTGAGTTTGGAGCTTGTGGTGTGATGGGTAACCAGGATGGTGTTTTCTGGTACCTCTGGGTGTTTGTCAGTGGTTGACTGTGAGAAGCCACTTTGTTCTGTGTTGTTGTAGAACAGTGTGGACGTCTCAGGAAGGTGTGCAAGGTGATCACTGGTCTTCTGTGTTCAGCTTGTCTTTGAAGAACACTCGCAGTCGACTCAGTAGTTGCTCATGTCTTCTGAGGGGAGACTGTCGTGTTCTTGGACACACTCAGTGTGGTGTGGAGGTGGGTTTCGTTGTCGCTTTACCCACATAGAATGCTTTTGGATGCACTCGTTGATTTCCAGTAGTTTCCTTCTGGTGGGTCCATGACTTTTCCACGTGGTTGGAGTGGTAGCTGTCATCGGTATGGGAGCACGCTCTCTGTGCTCCTGATGAAGGACTGTGGCGTTGTCATGCCACTGGGTGTCTTCCAGTTCAAGGCTTGTGTCTTGGCTGCTGGAGTTTGACACTGTGGATGTTTTCAAACCTTTCTTTGAAGTCATCTTTTGTTTGATGTAGGCCTTGTGTGTCAGGTCACGTAGCTGTTGAAGCGTCATGGTGACTGGGCAGGCCATGATGCCGAGATGACGACTCAGTCCTGGGTGCAGGTTTCTCAGGAAGAGGGTTTTGAAGTTTAGATCCTCTTCAGATTCAGGTTTGCTATGTGCACCGAAGTAGGCTTGTCGGAAACGGTGATAATAGGCTTGGGGAGTCTCTTGACGACCTTGTTTGGTTTCCAAGGCGACTAACACACCGTGTTCTGACTCTGGACTTGTAAAATTCTTTAAGCAGGATCTCACGTAGCAGCTGGTAGTTTGACTTGACATGAGCAGGTTGTCGGTCTAGGACGCTTCGTACTCTTGACTGGATGTGGGATCTGAGGAGGTATAAAATGTCTCTGTCAGTCATACGTGGTCTCACCTCTAGGAGGAAGTCGATATCTTGGAGGTAGGCCTGGATGCTGTGGCCCTCCGTGGAGTTCGGGTCGAACTGGGTGATGTTCTTAGCCAGCTGGTTGAGATCTTTGAAGGTCATTCCAGTTGCAGCTTTGGAGTCTGGCTGGATGATCTCTCTTTGTTGTTGGCAGGGAAGAGTTCTGTGGTGAAGGCTGGTTGACGTTTTGGGTGTGGCCATTCACTTCTTCCGTAGGATGACAGTTCTTGGAGAGGGACTCTGTTCTGCTCAGCAGTGATGATGCTGAGGGAGGTCTCTCCCTTCTTGGCTCTGGTTTCTGTGTAAAGACATGTTGGAGTTCATTTCTGACCGCGTAGAGCTCGTCGTGGGCGTCGTCTCGCTGTTGGATTCAGATTGTCAATTTCAACGCTGCACCTTCGCAGGTGGTCTTCCAGAGCAGTGAGTTTAGAGTTCTTACTTTCAATGTCAGCTTTGGCTTTCTCTAGCTGATGTTCAGCAGATGGAG
>NW_024121178.1:170147-341137 GCF_016745375.1 Pimephales promelas | reverse complement strand
TAAAATGCAGGTAAAACAATTAATAATGGTACATCAGTATTTTCCTTCAGGAAAAATATGGTTAACTTTAAAGAAAAGTGTGATGAAGTTAAAAGAAGAAACAAGAAAAGATCGATAGGTGTCTAAATGGTTAAATCGCTTTAACGTTGTTAAACAGACACTATAGCTAACCGCTGGGTTAGTATTGATAATAGTAACTGATGCTAAAGGCTTTAGCACAGGCCTCAATGCAAACAACCGCTCAGCTTTAGCTTAGCCTAGCTTAGCGTAGCGTTTGTTTGGTTTGTTTACAAAGTTCGAGGGGGTCAGAGTTCACCCGGAAGTGTTGGTTAAGACTTCCGTGTCACGATAGCAACTAAAGCGATCCAGCGAACGCTAGTGGGCGAACCGTGAATTGCAGTTGGTAAGCAGTTTGTTAGAGTTACATGCAATGTGAGCGCATTTCCATGTTCACAGAACATATGTACAGTAACAATCGACCATATTACAGGAAATGTCGGCGCATTTCACACTGTTCAAATAAAAATACACCACTCGTAGCTGGGTTTACGACATGGGGCTTCAACTCAGTTTGTTGAGAGTGATATTATTAACTTTAAAGCACGCGGCGTGCGCTGTATGAGAGCAATGATCTCGTCTCTGTCTTTGTGCAGGTTTAGTTTCACACAAAGTAACAGGGTCTAACTTGGTTCAGTTTCAAAACAAGCTTTACTTGGACAAAACTTAAAATAAGTCCTATTCAATTACACTCGGACACGCGCAGTGTTTACACGATAAATAATTGAACAGACATACACAGAAAAGCATTAACTGTTTATCACAGGGATCACGGACAGTGGGACACGCACTGGTGATCAAATAAAATAAACAGATAAGCATTAAGTGTGTATCACGGAGATCACAATGGAACACGCACTGCGATCAAATAAAATAAACAGAAAGCATTAAGCATTTATCACGGAGATCACAATGGAACACGCACTGCGATGAGATAAATAACTTTAAGGCTTTTATGACTAGATTCGCCAAGGAACACGCTTGACGCTCTGTCAGGAAAATATTGTAACTTACAGGGTTAGTTTTAATTACTGCAGTTTGATTTCGTTCGGCTTCTCTGACTGATATAAACACACACACAACGTTATAGCTCTATGAAAGACTCTGGAACACGCAGATGTCGATCAGCTATAACGAGGTATTTTTCTGGAAATAAGGAACACGCTTAATTCCTACCTTATTGTAGTGTGAGATCTTATATCTTATGCAGGTATAAAGAAAACAAAATAGGCGACAGACTAGACTTCTCAGCTTTCTCTGGGAGTTTCACTCACAGATAACAGCAGCAGCAACATTCAACGTGCGCGCGGCGCATACGTCACACACAGACTCGCGGAGGTTCGGATCTCGCATCCGCAACCAAAAATGAAAAGATAATTTCTTGATATATGTTCACAATTTAGGTTGAACTGCCCTTCATTCTCCACCAATATGTAGCAAATGCAACATATAATAATATACATAAAATGTATTAAAGGGGGCCGAAGGCCAATTTAGCTCAAAGGGAAATGATTCATTGATTTGCAATGAATCTATGGAACCGAATCACTGAACCGAGCAAATGACTCGCTTAGAGTTCATTTGAACGGGCCGTAATTATAACCAAATCTATAGTGAAACACTATGTCTTAGCAAGGTAACTTTAAATCGAACAGTACAAGACATTAAATGTGCAAACACGACACAAGAAGATTTATCTTTTCACATATATGGACAAGACTTTATTAGCTATTCTAAGCACAAAACTAAGGTCTAAACATAATCACGCACACGCACACACACATTCATACAGTCGCGAAAGGGAAAGAGTGAGTTGGAAAGAGTGAGAGAAAGTTTCAACTTTCTATATGCACATAAGACATAACCTGAAAGGACCACCAAGCATTAATTTGAACCTTCGTTTCTTAGAGAGGTTATTCAATTAACATTAAAGCACCAGTTCAGTTAGAGCCTGGAGTACTTGCGCTTTGTAGTGGCTGAGGGAATTCCCTTTGTCTGCGTCGCATCGAAGGGGGGGGGGGGTTTCCCGGCCGGGTCCGTTGCGTGGTTTGTTGTCTTTGAAGTGCAGGGATGGAAGTTTCGCCGCTGGTCACGTGTGATTAGCAAGCGAATGAGAGTCTTTTCCAGTTCGAAGCGCGTTGCAAACTTAACTTTGAAACGAGACTTTTACGAAAAAGGAAATAAAGGAAAGAAATGAAAGTAAGACGAGTCGGATGGCTTGACTGAGCTGAATTGCAACCCTGATCTTGATGGGTTATTCGTCTGTGGGTCGAATTTGGTCTAGTCGATGTAGAAGCATGCGGACATGTTCTTTGTTTCAGAGATAAGCACGAACAGAACACTCTCTTGCTGGTTTTAGAGAGAGGCACGGACTTAACAGTTACAGAACAGAACAAAAATCACGACAAAAATCTCAAAATGATCTGCACATCTTCTAAAATCTACAAAAATCTGATCATGAGGTCCTTTGTTCGGATCTTTAACTTAAACTCTAGTCCAACCTCCAAGAAGCTTCTGGCCAATTGGAGGCGGATCTACTTCTTGCTTTATCATAATTTATGCATGGTCTGTGAGCTGGTCTCCAGCACTTAGCAGAGACAAAAGACCATCGTTTAAACCTTATGATTATTATAATCATAAAACAAAACCTTTTACGCAGATTTCAATCAAGCCATCTTTTGAATTAGGAGAATACGATTCGTTTAAGAGTAAATGAGGCATTCACACTTCTAATGGTTGTATAACAATTACAAGAGTTAATAGTTAACAACAATTACATGATTCATATGTGATCTAAGCATTAACAAACAACACATGAATTGCAGAAAGCAATGAGACTTGTGAGGTTTGATTAAAAGTTCAAGAATTGTTCTGTGGTGAGTTTATATGATTTTATGTGTGAGATCTCCGATCTCAATCGTAAGGTTACTGAGAGTTCAACTCGAAGGGGGAAGAGGCAAAGGTGTTCTGTGGAACATCTCTGTCAGGGCATCAGAGGGGTCTTTGATGTGAGCGTCTCGTTCCACCATTTTGGAGCAGATTTGTCTTAGTAACATTACCATATTGACACGTTCGTCCTGTTTAGTGCCCCTCTCTTGGGCCTGTGGGGCAATAAAAGTCCTTATCTGCAGACAGCACGGAGTCGTTCCGTGACTCTGGAATGTGGGCTCCAGAACTTGGAGTGTTGAAGCCATGTGAATTAATCCCATGAGAGATTAATTTGATTAAGTTGTGTTTGATTCGCCTCGATTCTCTACATAGGTTTGTGCACAATTAGAGAAAATAAATTAAAATCTCTTAAAAATAATATCAGATGGGGCAATGAAATTTGACAATGAGAATAAAAAAAGTGTCAAACAAAAGTGTCGTTCGTTTTATTATTTATTATTTTTATACACATTAATTGTTTGATTTATTTTAAATATATATTTACATATAAATATAATACATATTAACAAATTATTTAATTGAATTAATTGGCTTTAAATCAGGCTTTCTTCATGCTGAAGTCTGAGAGACAAATACTGTAAATTTTAAAGGATTATACATATATATATATTGGTTACACTGTATTTATAAATGTTCTGATTAAAATGAAGTAACGACTTGTCCTTACTAGGGTTAGGATTAGTGTTTGGTTTAGGGTTAGTTGCATCTAATTACAGTATGCATAATTTAGGACATAGGAAGGGGGATCCCTAAAGTGGTATAGATGTTTAGTGAAACCATTTCACTTTGAAATATCAGCTGGTGTGAACGAAGCACTTGGGTCTGCGTTTGAGAGATGTGCTAGACTCCCACCTGCACACTAGTGATGTGTCGTTCATGAACGATTCGTTCATTTTGAACGAATCTTTAATATGACTCGGGACTATCGAGTTGTCTCAGGGAGTGATTCGTTCATGTTGTGTTACCCGCGCATGCGCATTGGGCAACATATGGATTCTAAAACTGTACTGGAAACAGAAATGATTAGTTTATCTCTCGAGTCTCGAGTTCGGGTTCGGGGCGAGTCCGAGTCTTTCGTTCTTCGTGTCAGTCCCATAGAGCCTATGCTGTCATTACCGGAAAGAGAAATGATTAGTTCATCTCTTAAGTTCGGGTTCGGCGGGTCCGAGTCTTTCGTTCTTCCCATCAGTCCCATTGAGCCTATGCTGTCAGACCACCGGTAAGAGGAATGATTAATTCATTTGAGTCTTCGGGTTTGAGTCCTTCGTTCTTTAGTCACGTGAATTGTCAACACATTCTCATCCCAAAGCGCCATATAGGACGCTTTTGCAAAAGCGTAAATATCCAACGCACATGGCATCCTTTAACTTCTAATGAGACGCTTCGGTTAAAATGGTTAAGTTTAGGTATGGTGTAGGGTAAGGGTTAGACCACTAGGGGGCGCCTTCTGCCCAAATATATATGCGTCTCATTTCACGTTAAAGGGTGCCATGTGCGTTGGATATTTACGCTTTTGCAAAAGCGTCCTATATGGCGCTTTGGGATGAGAACGGGCTGGAATTGTCACCGTATTGAATAGCCAAATTCAGAAACTTTTTGCAAACTAATTCACAAACCTTTTACAAACAAACACATAGATGATGTATATAATAGTAGTTAATTAATGTACAATATATAATAAAACACACCACAGATGCATAATATAGAAAAGAGACGGACAGGGACAATAATAAGGAATAATGAATAATGGAACCTTTGTTTATAATGTTTATTGAACATATTTTGTATTTCAATACCTATATAACACAATATACATTCAGACGCAGTCAATAATACGAATCTAATGTTGTATTTGATGCGAGACCCGTGGCCACGTGAGAAAAGAACGACGGACTCAAACCCGAAGACTCAAATGAACTAATCATTCCCCTTTCCGGTACTGAAAGCATAGACTTAATGGGACTGACAGGAAGAACGAAAGAGTCGGACCCAGCCGAACCCGAACTCGAGAGATGAACTAATCATTTCTCTTTCCGGTGCTGACAGCATAGACTCTATGGGACTGACAGGAAGAACGAAAGACTCGGACCCGGCCGAACCCGAACTCGAGTCTCGAGATGAACTAATCTTTACTCTTTCCGGTCCTGCTATCGCATGGCACGGCCCAGCAGACAGCACAGATCAGAGTCAGACACTGACGAGTCAACAGCTAACGTCTCGAGACATGAGATGAGGAGAACAAACCTGATAAATATGAAGTTGCAAAAGAAAGAACGTCTCGGATCAGGAGGTGAGGTGAACTATAACAGGGTCAGACTGCAATAGCCTGAACTTGAGACGCAGCAACTAATTAAAAGCTACAGTTATTTCAGTTGCTTTTGGCTTTGGCTGCATTACCCTATTATTTATGTTATTTTTACAAATGTAATTAAGATTTTCGTAAGTACTAGGTGTTTTGGGATATTTAACATGACATTTTAATTACATAATTATGAAATGAACGAAATGACTCGATAAAAGATTCGTTCATTTTACTGAACGAGACTCAAAGATCCGAATCAGTAAAATGATCCGAACTTCCCATCACTACTGCACACGCATAAACACCATACACGTGCTCATTAGCATGTTCTTTGTTGCTCTTGACATGTCAGCCGCAGCTCAGCGACTGTCTGAGCACCTAAAACAATCCATCAATTGACGCTCTCCAGTGATCTTGCCGTAAGACCTTGTCAACCACAGATATAAAGCACTGAGCATGCTAACTAGCTTTGAATGGAATCAACCGCATCCCACAATTTCTCAGTGACAGATACACCACTTTAATCCCCCCTTTCTGCCACCTGTCTCCCTGAAGCCTGTCACTTTTCCTTTCCACCACCATCATCACTGGAGTAAACTGGGATCTGTTGCACACAGGTGTGTGTACTGTCAAGGTTTTTTTTTTTGTTTTGTTTTTTGTTTAGGAATTCAAAAAGAAAGGTATGAGACAGATTTATATACTGTATACACTACTGTTCAAACGTTTGTTAGGTAATTTATTTTTCTTAAGAATAAATTAATACTTTTATTTAGCAAGAACACATTAAATTGATCATAAATTACAGTAAAACGTTAATTATAATTATTTCGCAGGACAGCAGTTTTTAGTACATTTTCTGTCATCTTGCAATGTAGGAAAACGTCTCGGTTAGGTATGTAACCCTCGTTCCCTGAGTAGAGGGAACGGAGATGTGTCGTCGGGGGAGTTCCCTGACGAATTGGGATCAAGCTAGGGAGCCAATTGCCTTCGAGAGAATGAAAATGAGCCAATGGACATTGGCATGCAGCGAACGTGTGGTGACTTTTGTCGCCAGGAGGGCGAGGTCTGTCGCCACATGCAGCTCCTGCAGCAGAGGGTCGGGACCACCCGCCTGCAAGTCATGGAGTGCTTTAGCCTGATGGACTTAAAGCAGCGCCATGGAATGCAGGGCGGAAGCGGCGTCTTCACATGCCATGTAAGCATGCCTGGTCAGACCAGAGGAAAATGTGAGTGAAGGGGCACCCCGCCAAGTTGAAGCGGTCTTCGGACACAGCTGCATTGCAACCGACCGCTCCACTGGGGCAATTCCCTCGTACCCTTGCACCGCCATCGAGAGTGGTGAGGAAGGAGGAGAGAGGTTGTCTACGGATGGTCACGAGATGGGCCAGCCAAGACTTCCTCAGCTCCTCATGCACTTCTAGGAAGAATGGTACTGGAGCCTGAAGCAACCGCACGGCCCACTCCGAGACACCAATCATCTAGTTGCAGAGGTTCAGGATCCGGTGGAGGGTTCCACAGAAGCCCGACATTCGCAGCCGCCTGTTTGAGCATAGAAGCCATCTCTGGGTCCGGCTCAGCTGAAGCCACCACAACTGAAGGGAGTAGTCCCGCTGAATCATCAACAGAAGATGACCGCTCTCCCTCAGATCGACATCTGATCCTCAGGCGGAGCCCCGAAGGAGACAACCGGAACCGCACGAGAGGCCTCTGATCGCTCCACCGGAAGAGCCAATGGTAACGAGCATGCTAGAGGAGTGAGAAGCCCGAGAGGATCTTTCACCAGACGAAACATTCTTCACTGTAATTCTCATCCACTCACCAACAGGAATGACTGAAGTAGCCGTCTGCCGAACTGAACCTGAAAAATGGAGGGACTCTTCCATGTTTCAGGGTTCTCAGTCTTGAACGCAGCATCGGCATTGTAATGTTTCTGCAATGAGAACATGACTCATTCACAAACGCTCCCTTAGCGTTTGCTAAGCCCAAACACAAGAGGCAGTGTTTGTGTCCATCTTCCTGAGGGAGAAGCTGACCGCATCCATAAACGCAAGGGTGAGACGACATCCTGAAAAGAACACAAAAAAACCTGTGATGCTCTTCTAGAAAGAAAAAAGTGCACTTTCATGTGCCGAAGCACCGGACAGACGGGGAAACTGCAAGGCTGTGTGCTGCACTCAACTAGTTGATAGCGGGAGCGATGATCGCTGAAACACTATAACACCAGCACAAAGAGGACCTTCTTCCTTCAAGAGGACTCGTTTTTTTTTTTCTTTCTCAGACTTCAGCAAGGAACAGCAGTTCAACCAGAACACACTGTGAGGCTCCAAAGTAAAAAGTAAAAAATGTGTTCACTTCTGCCTTTTATACCCGTGCTGGTAGGCAGGTCGTGGAACGCAAATCTTGCATGCAATTGGCTCCCTAGCGTGATCCCAATTCGTCAGGGAACTCCCCCGATGACACGTCGGAGTTCCCAGGACGAAAGGGAACATAAAATTCCTATTATAGCCCATGTGTAAACCTTCATAAAAGCTCACTGAGATGATACAGACAGAACAAGACACAATCAAGTTATCACGCATTTCTTCCAGCAGGATAATTTCATTTAGCAAAATATCTCACCATTCACCAATCTCACCAATGTGTTGCCGCAGCACAGAAAATGCAAGTGAATTTTCTGTCGTCTTTGCAAGACTATGGCATGAAGAGTGTGCTAAGTCAAGTCACCTTCATTTATATAGCGCTTTTAACAATATACTGTAGATTGTTTCAAAGCAGCTTGACAGTGATAATAGGAAATTAAAGGGTACCTATTATGGCATTTAAAATGTTCCTAATATTGTTCTGGGAGTCCCCAACAACAGTTTTACAAGCATGCAATGACAAAAAACACTTTTGTTGTCTTATAATATGCATTTATTTTTACCTGATTTGCTTACCGACTCCCATATGAATCGTTTAGTGAGTCCTTTTTCCAAAACCCGCCTTTGCGTGACACTAATCTGCGGTGATTGGTCAGATGACCTAGCCAGTTGTGATTGGTATTCGCTGCGCAGAGATTGTCGGAAACGGAACGCCCATCACCTTAAATGGGTTACGGTTTATTATTGAAAACTACCATAAACAGTATATGAAGAGCTCTTTTCCTAAAAGCGATAAACGCCATTTAAAAAAAAATGAGTTTGTCGTGTCATTCTGCTGTGGACAGAACCCTTTCACTGCTCCATCAACGTTTCATGCCAAATCGCTATATTTCCTTGTTTAAAATGTACTGCAAGATACAGTTTCTTTCCAAGCCGCGATAAGCGCCAGACCTGTTTTTAGCCTAAACACGATAAATCCTCAAATTCAATGAGCGCTCTACACAATCCAGCACGGCGGCACTCTGAACAGAGGTTTATTATGTTCATTTATTCCTCAAAATGAGTCCTAGTTTTCTAGTCGACTAGTAGTAGATCATTTAAGCCATTTGTATTATCAGTAATCACATATATTGATTTAATTAAATGGGAGAGAAACCATATTCGTTTTTAATTGCCTATTCCGCATTTCAACGTATGCATAAAGCTTGCCACAAAGAACCGGCAAAAAGTAACGATTATGCATGAAACATTTGAATTGTTTATTAATAAACTAGTGTTTTCTGTCAGTGTCAGCAACAAAGATAAAGTTGATGATGCTTACTCGCCATCTTCGCAGTGAACGCGCATAGGCCTATAGAAACGCATACTTCGAATTAGCCTACATACGCAGAGAGTTGCCAATTTATTTTAGTTTTTAATTGTTTTGTTTAAAAGTAGATATTTAAAGCTTTCTGTAGCTTAGTTCTCAGGCCTGTGTGAGGCAAGCATCGCGGTGTTTCAGTTCATATTATGAGACGCGCTCCGGTTCACCTGCGCGCCTCTGTGTCCTGATTATATTGTCTGCTATTTACTTCTAATGTATTAATCCAGTCAATTTGTCGATGAAACATTTATTAAAATGAAGATACAATTTATATGAAACGAAATTTACAAGCTTTCTACAAAACAAAACTTAATAAGTGGTCAAAATCATGTCTGACGCACTCCAAATATTTTCCGATATTGGGCAGCTTTTGAATTTTGATCCTATCTTACTCATCTCATGCGGTTCCCTTTTCATAGCCTACTCAACATAGATGAAATAATAAAAATAAGTAATGTAATATTATTAAAAACAAATGTGAAACGTATATTTTATGTTTATTTATTTATTTATTTATTTTTTACTTATATTTAAGCGTCATGCTGCTCCGCTTTGCTCACATGTTATGTAGCCTTTTTTGAATATCGTTATCATATATTGATCATTTTTAATAATTCGTTTTTTTTCATGCATATGTTGAAATTGGTACTATTTGTTTGAGGTTTGACTCTTTACTAAAAATGACTTTACTAAAAATGATACAAATAATGGATGGATTTATAGCGTTTTGGAAAAAAATAAAATTAACTTTTAAATTATCATTAACAATATTGTTGTTTGATTTAATAATTATTGTTCAAAATGTTCAGACTGAACCAATAAAACATTTAAACAGGATAATTTGAATATTCACAAAATGTGTGGGTCTAGGTAAAAAATGTAGTTTTCCTGAAAACTATTGAAATGGATTTATAGCGTTTTGGAAAAGAGCTCTTCATATGAACAGACATGGCATTGCCGTATCAATTCGAACCAGAATAGTTTTTTTATAGAACTTTTGCATCGCACTTCAAAACACAGCGTCTCGTCGACATGATTGTTTTCCGGTTTTCCCTGGCGTCTCCGAGCGCAATAAGTGGGCGTTTCTTATTCAAATAACTTGTCAAGTTGACGTCAACTAGACAAAGGAAAAGCATCGTTCTTCGAACGATTCATATCAGCGACTCAGAGTCGACTCTTACTTTTGAGAAACAATAACTTTGTATACGGTGAACTTTCATGTTTAAAACTTTGCAGGATGTTTTCAATCACTTAGATCTATGTTACACACTACATGAAGGGCAATTTTCAAAAATCCATAATAGGTACCCTTTAAAGTAACAGAGATTGTTTTGACTAGGGGACGATAACACAACACCGTTCAGACAGAAAACCCTTAATGCGATCCTGCTGCTCATTTGCACAAAACAGTGCATGGTGGCTTGAGAATGCAAACCATGAAATAGTTTCCAAGGTACAAGCCTTGAAAAAATTTAAAATACAGATTTTTTTTTTACCACTTCTGCGTAGCTACATAAACCGGAATTATCCAGACATCTGTACAGAGGTAAAAACGCTCGGTTTTTATGGGTGTCTCGCATTGAAGACTTGGAAGTAAACGCCCATTGCTGTGAGTGGATAACAGTACTTCCTACGCAAGGCCGTAGGAAACTTGTGGATAGTAAAAGAATATTGCTGCTGCCAGTCTCTGCTTTAACCGAGGAGTTTAAGGAGTTTTAGTTGAGTCACACGACAAATGTGTATTTCTACCAGTTAAAAACTGGTAGAAATTGGTCAGCAAAAAATTTTTTGGTAGAGGCAAAGGCTGCCCTTCAAGTTGGTGACATCGTGGGACAGGTACAGCATGGAAGAGGGGGTTTTCAAATGGATGGAGAAGCATTTGTTACTGTAAAGCTGCGTCTTATTTTGTGCTTATCTTGGCGAAAGCCGAGTACAAATCAGCATGAAGTTTTAACATCTACTCTCGTGTAATGGAAATCTTAGGAGAGACCTACATTGTACATACATGTAGAAGTATCATTGGAAGACACACTAGGGATGGAGTATGTGCAACTATATGTAACTTATGTTCCCTTTCGTAGTCACTTCGAGTTACGTCAGAAGTGACGGAGATTGGGGGTTTCGCATAGAAAGCCAATCCTCTTCGAGTATTTAAACACGAGCCAATGGCATGCAATGCCTTGGGGCTGCGGAAATTTGCATAGCGTACTCCGCCCTACTCCGTGAGTATAAAAGGAGGAAGTGAACGCAACCGCAGTATGTTTTCGCTTCGGAGCCAAGAGAACCTCTTCACTCCTGAAAGCACTGTTCAAGACTCTTCGAGACGAGCGTCCTCTTCAGTGTTGGTGTGACGGCGGTACCCAGCGAGATTCTGCATCGCCTGCGATCTGAGCAGTGGTCTGCCAGACTTTGCGCTTCTCCCTGGTCGCTTCAGCGCTGAAAGAGTGAATTTCCTCCTCTCATTGAAAGAGCTGCACGCGCACGTCTTTTTAAAGACGGTTCGCCCGTGTTCTTCTGGGTGTGGTTGATTTCTGTCGTCATCTGATGGTCACGATCGCTGCTTTGTATGCCTGGGCATTCAGTATGCAGCAGCAGCGTTCGTGGATGACTCATGTTCCTTCTGTGGGAACATGACCATCTCTACACTGAGGTCGAGACTCAATGATCTCAATTGAGTGAGAGTCCCGGTCCCCCCCGCTCGATCGGTTTCCTCCATAGGGGGCCCGTCGACCCGGGGACCTGGTGATTTTACGGTGATGGTGTGGGATAAAGCCCCGACGATTCCTCGGGCCACACCTCCCGCCTCAGTGCGAGAGCCAGCGAGCGTTAGTTCGATTCAGTCGGTTGCTTCTTCGGTGGCACCGGCTGCTTCGGGCAGCGCTCCGGATGATGATGCGATGTCGATCACAGCATCACTAGGCGGGCTTGACTCCTCGGGAAGTGAGGATGCGGCCGCGTTGCCTCCCTCGGGAGCGTCAGCGCCGCCGTGTCTGATCCCGCGATGATGGCCGTGCTATCTCGGGCGTCCGTGAGCATCGGGTGGGGGTGGAACTCCGCCCCGTCCCGATCTCTCGCGGCTGAATAATTGGTTTTTGGGTAACGCTGCCGCCTTACGGCCACGGCCAACCCCAATTTCCTTTTTTCCCCGAGTTGCATGCGGAACTGACACGCACTAAAAAATAAATAAATAAATAAATAAAAAAAAAAAAAAAATAAAAAAAGAAAGCGTGCTTAGTTCCCCGCCCTTCCTCCCCTCGGCGATGCGGCTGTCTGTGGGTACGCTGGGGCTCCCCCGGTCAACCGGCGGTTGCTCTCAGATGCCCCTCCAAAGCCTATGGGTTCTCGTCGTCTATGGCGGCGCGATTCTGTAGAGCGGCGGGACAGGCAGCCTCCGCCCTGCATATGATGAGCACCTACAAAGCTAGCTGCTCAGGAATGTGCACGAGGAGGTGACGGACCAAGCGACCTGCGAGCCTGCCGCCTACCTTGTCCTTAAACGGGTCACGGAGGCGGTCGCTCGCTCCCTTGGTCAGGTGATGTCCACCGCTGTGGTCCAGGAGCATCATAATGTTCGGCGGTGCGGTCCAGGACTTTGCCCAGCACTTCTCGACCGCCTAGGAGCAGACGAAGGCGGTTTCTCTGCCCCGACGGCCAGCTGCTGCCTCCAACCAGCCGTCGGCTCGGACGCCTCCGCCAGCTCGCCGCCGAGGACGCCCCCCTGCGGCTCCCTTCCCTCCCACGCGGCCCCAGCAGCAGCCTTCAGCCGGTTCGCGTCGCGGAGGAGGCCACAGGTAAGCGTCCCAAGAAAAGAGCCCCCCCCTCAGGCCGCGTGCCCCGCTAGACGCCAGGCGAAGCGATGTTCCTGAGGCGGGCCGCTCAGTGATAGTGTCATGGTTTTTCTCAGGAGGTGGTGGCAGGGCCCCTCCTTCCCCGGTGGAGGGCCGGTGGAGAATCTTTTGTTCTAGCTAGCTCCCTGAGCTGGTTGAGGAAAAGCTGACACTGTCATTGAGCACACAGACTGGAATGAGCGCGCACGACGTCCAGTGCGTCGCCCCGTTCATTCCTCTCTGTCTCGGAGGGCGCGGAAGGGTGCGTGTGTCGTCCCCGGGCTACGCCAATCCCTTCCCCCTCTGTCGCCAGACCCCCGGCAGAACAGACCCCCGTGGAACGCTCTGCCTTCCCTGGTCTCTTCTGTCGGGGAGCGGGTTTCGACGGTGCATCCGGACAGGGTAACTCCTGCACGCATGCCGGTCGACCCGCCTCGCTGCCCCTCCGGGGGGACGTCTGTGGTTCGCATGACCCCGTTGGCTCACTTCCTGGAAGCCTGGCTAGCGCTTCCCGGGGTTCCCACTGGGTCATCAGAACGATCAGATTCGGCTACGCGATTCAGTTCGCACGGTCTCTTCCCCGCTTCAGGGGAGTTCGCTCCACGATGGTTGGTGGCAATGCCCCAGTCTTGAGAGCGGAGATTGCGACCCTGCTGGCGAAGGGTGCAATCGAGACGGTCCCTCCAGCCGAGGTGAGGTCCGGGCTTTACAGCCCCTACTTCATTGTCCCCAAGGAAGACCGGTGGGTTACGACCGATCCTGGACTGGCGCATTTTGAACCGTTCTTTCCATCGACTACCGTTCAAAATGCTCACGGCCAAACGCATTTTCGAATGTGTTCGGTATCAGGATTGGTTTGCAGCGATTGACCTGAAGGACGCGTACTTCCATGTCTCCATTCTCCCTCGACACAGACCGTTTCTTCGGTTTGCCTTCGAGGGCCAGGCATACCAGTACGCCGTTCTCCCATTCGGGTTAGCTCTGTCCCCTCGCGTCTTCACGAAGATCGTCGAGGCAGCCCTTGTTCCCCTTCGCGAACACGGGGTTCGCATCCTGAACTATCTCGACGACTGGCTGATACTAGCACACTCTCGAGCTCAGGTTTGCGAACACAGAGACCTGGTGCTACGGCACCTAGCCCGTCTGGGCCTTCGGGTCAACCGGGAAAAGAGCAAACTTTGCCCCGTGCAGAGGATCTCTTTTCTCGGCATGGAGATAGACTCGGTCGCCATGTCCGCGCAGCTCACGAACGAGCGCGCGCACTCACTGCTGGCTTGTCTTCGACAGTTCGAGGGCAAGAGTGCGGTTCCACTGAAACTATTTCAGAGGCTCCTGGGGCATATGGCATCCGCGGTACGCCGCTCGGTTTGCTTCATATGAGACCGCTTCAGCTGTGGCTTCGCGATCGAGTCCCGAGGTGGGCATGGCATCGCGGCTCGCTCCGAGTTCCAGTGACTCCGACGTGCCGCCGAACCTTCTTCCCGTGGTCGAACCTCAGCTTTTTACGGACAGGGTCCCTATTCAGCGAGTTTCCAGGCATCTCGTTGTCTCCACGGATGCGTCTACCACGGGTTGGGGTGCCATGTGCAATGGGCATGCAGCCGCCGGTTCCTGGACAGGAGCCCAGCGCCTCACGCACATCAATTGCCTCGAGCTGTTGGCAGTACGGCTCGCCCAGCACCGCTTCCGAGCGTGCTCTGGGCCAGCATGTGCTTGTCCGCTCAGACAACACTACGGCAGTAGCGTACATCAACCACCAGGGGGGGTCTACGCTCGCGCCGGTTGTCGCAGCTCGCCCGCCACCTCTTGATATGGAGTCAGAAGCACCTGAGGTCCCTTCGTGCAGTTACATTCCTGGAGACCGGAACCGGGCAGCCGACGAGCTGTCCCGGGCCCGTCCATCTCCGGCGAATGGCGACTCCATCCCCAGTCGGTCCAGCTGATTGGGACCAGTTCGGGGAGGCACAGATAGACCTGTTCGCCTCTCGGGACTCGTCCCATTGCGCCCAGTTTATTCTCTGACCCGCGGCTCCGGCTCGGATGCGCTGGCGCACAGCTGGCCACGGGGCCCACGCAAGTGTGCGTTCCCCCAGTGAGCCTCCTTGCACGGGTGTTGTGCAAGATCAAGGAGGACGAGGAGCAGGTCTTGCTGGTAGCCCCCTACTGGCCCACCAAGACGTGGTTCTCCGAACTCATGCTCCTCGCGACAGCACCTCCTTGGCCTATTCCTCTGAGTACTCTCTCAGAGACGGGGCACTCTGTGGCACCCTCGTTCCGATCTTGGAGGCTGCACGTGTGGCTCCAGGACGGGACGAGGCAGGTTTGAGTTCGTTGCCACCTGCGGTGGCGGCAACCATCACTTCCGCAAGAGCGTCGTCCACGAGACACCTTTATGCGTTGAAGTGGAACCTCTTCGTCAATTGGTGTTCTTCTCGCTGAGAAGACCCCCGGAGATGTTCGATCGGAGTCGTGCTTCCTTCCTGCAAGAGGGGTTGGAGCGTAGGCTGTCGCCCTCCACCCTTTGGATTTATGTCGCGGCCATTGCCGCGTCTCATGATGCAGTGAAAGGTAAGTCTATGGGAAGCATGACCTGGTCATCAGGTTCCTGAGGGGAGTGAGGGGGCTAAATCCGCCTCCCTCCCCTCCTGCCCTCTGGAGACCTCTCAGTAGACCTGAGTGCTCTGCAGAGGCCTCCCCTGGAGCCTTTGCAGTCGGTAGAGTTTTTGCCCTGTCCTATGTGACAGCACTCCTGATTGCATTGGTCTCCATCAGGAGAGTAAGGGACCTGCACGCACTCTCTGTTGACGAAGTGTGCCTGGAGTTCGGGCCGGCTTACTCTCACGTATTCCTGAGACCCCGGCCTGGATATATGCCCAAGGTTCCTACCACTCCCCTCCGGGACCTGGTGGTGAACCTGCAAGCGCTGCCCCTGGAGGAGGCAGACCCAGCCTTGGCACTGCTCTGTCCGGTACGTGCTCTCCGCACCTATGTCGACAGAACGCAGTGTTTCAGGACCTCAGACCAGCTCTTTGTCTGTCATGGGGGGAGCCAGATGGGAAGGGCTCTCTCAAAGCAACGGCTGTCCCACTGGATAGTGGATGCCATTGCTTTGTCTTACCAGCAGCAAGGCCTTCCGTGCCCCCTTGGTGTGACGGCCCATTCCACTCGGAGTGTAGCCTCCTCTTGGGCCTCAGCGCACGGCGCCTCGCTAACAGACATCTGCAGAGCTGCAGGCTGGGCGACACCCAACACCTTCGCCAGATTCTATAATCTGCGAATTGAGCCGGTATCCTCTCACGTACTCGTTTCGGCCAGTTCTGGATCCGCTCAGGTGTCTTCGCTTGCTCGCCACTCCACTCCCCGGACTGGATAAGTGCGATATTTCCTCAGTTCTTCCATTGAAGTCTTGAGTCCTCCAGCACCGACGATGCGGGCACCACTGCGTTGCTCTGGATGCTAGCTAGGGGCCTCCATGCGCACGGTTCCCCATGGTAACCGTCTCATGTGTATTATCCACTGTAAGCCTCTCTGAGCATGTGTCTTCCCTTGGCAAGCCATCTGCCACCCCTGGAGTTTAAATCAGTAGCCACCTGCGGTTGGTACTCCAGTGTTCCATATGCGTTCCTATGTGGCCATATGTGTATTCATAAGTCCTCCCTTCGGTAGGCAGCTGGTAGCATGTCCCCTTCGGGATATGTTTCCCAGTGTACCTTGGTAATCCTGTGTCAAAGTCGGATCCCCAAAAAAAAAAAAAAAAAAAAAAAACGAGGTAAGGCTCGGGGGTTCAGTCTTTCGCAGGGCACTGGAAGACAGCTTGAAGATGGCGTGATGGCACAGACCCCCAATCTCCGTCACTTCTGACGTAACTCGAAGTGACTACGAAAGGGAACGTCTCGGTTACGTATGTAACCCTCGTTCCCTGAGTAGGGAACGGAGACGTTACGTCTCCCTGCCACTTCTGCTGTATCGCTGGGTAGATGCCGAGTTCAGTCTTGGCTCCTCAGCGAAGACATACTGCGGTTGCGTTCACTTCCTCCTTTTATACTCACGGAGTAGGGCGGAGTACGCTATGCAAATTTCCGCAGCCCCAAGGCATTGCATGCCATTGGCTCGTGTTTAAATACTCGAAGAGGATTGGCTTTCTATGCGAAACCCCCAATCTCCGTCACTTCTGACGTAACGTCTCCGTTCCCTACTCAGGGAACGAGGGTTACATACGTAACCGAGACGTTTGGTTAAGTTTTAGTTTTTAGTGGTGTTTTGGTGCTTAAGAATTATTTATTTTCTATTTTGTTTTCAGTGAGTTTAGAGAGTGGGGATTAGTTAGTGAGTGTTTTGATTTTGTTATTTTGTTTGTTTAGCACCGCTCGTTTTCTTCCTGTCTTAATATAATTTTCAATTATTTTCTTAAGTTGGATTTAGTTGTAAATAAGTTTGTTTGTTTCCATTTATTCTTTGTGTGTATTGAAAATTGTGTGTTTAAAGCAAAGCACCTGTTTGCAGTAATTTGCTGTCATTGATTCATTTGCCCACAATACTCCACAGAGATCAAACTGTAGGAAAGTGTTTCAATTGTATAATGCATGTCTTCCTCACACCCCTGTACCATCAGGAGATGTAACACACAGTCTCTTCAGTTAGATGAGAGGGATGGGGGAATGATTGTCTGTAAATATCAAATGTGCGACAAATGGTGACACCTTTGCTCTGCGTAGTGTCGTCATGTGCTGAGCTATTACTAAAGGAAGTGGAGCCATTACAATTCAAGAGCACTTCACACATAAACCATTGTACTTTAGTAATGTGACACATTTCAGAATGAAATAGAATTTCACAATAAAAAAAAGGATGATTTGATTGATTGGATTGTGTAAAGTAGGGATTTCCACTTCAAGAGGAACTTCTTTCTTCTGAAACATTTTTTTTTCAATATCCTCATTCAGACTGTCAATCCATATCTGATTGTTGTGTCCGATTGGAATCCAAACTTATATAGCAAGTGTGAACGGCAAAAAATGAAATGCTATTTTTTTTTTACAAATCCGCTTTGAACTACATGTGGTTTGAAATCGTATTCAAGTCGCAAAATATATATTTTCATTGGTTCTATACAATGAGAAATGTTTTAAATTATTGCATAATTCCTTTTTATATGTTACATGGTTATTTTTTCTAGCAATAAAATATATTTACGTTTAATTCATAAAATGTAATTAAAATTGAAAATATATTGCAGCTTTATTTATTTAAAACTAAATCCATAAAATTATCCCATGATGGGAACCCCTAAAAGGTTATAATCTTCACAAAATGAAGAATCGGACAGAAATGTTCTAAGATTGCAGTTGCAATGTTATGACGGAATGTTGTGTTCTCCAAATCTTACTCCTGGCCATTGCAATGTTAAATAGATGCTTTAGATTCTGGGCACTGAAGCATCATCAGCTGACAGTAAGAAAGGTCATCAAGGGGTCGAAGAAAGTTCGCCTTTGGTCCAGTTTTGTGAAATTGCTTTGACAGCACAGAACTCTTTTGCTAAAAACAGCTTTCGTATGGATGTTTTAATGCTATGCATTTCCAAATTTGTCAAAGAACGTTAACTACACATAAAGATCTGGTGTGGAAAATGACACGTCTGCTGAGTGGACACTTGATGGATTTTGCTCTGTGATGTGCTTTACTGCTGCTTGTAAAACACACACTGTAAATTTCTGTTGTTGGTCATAACATGATAAACTTGTAATTTGTGGTGTGTTATATCGGCACTCGTAAACAGTACAGCTGTTTCTCTCTGACTACAGAGATAAGAGACCAATGTGTTTTCTGTGTTTTAGATCTTTGGAAAAGATACTTCAAAATGAAAGCACGTCTTTGGATGTTTTAGATCCCTTGTGATTAATATCAAGGAAATTCCTAGAACATGATTTTAAAATAAGTATACACTATGCTTTCAAGAGAGGAATCAAGAATCACACCAAAGGGGCAAAACACAGAATAAAGTACCGTAAAACTTCAAATACTAGCCGAGTCCTGAATAGACGCCTGTCTCTTTCACACGCCTGGTGTGGCTACAGGTTTGGATAAATAAAGGCCGGTCTCAAATAAAGGCCTGGTCTGTTAGTTTTGGACTTACTTTGGATTACTGCATGGACAGTAATCTTTGTGAAGATCTGCTATTTTGCAAAGAACGTCCAATGAGAACAGCGGCAGATAATGTTATGCACTGTCTTAATGATTACTTCACTGAAAAAGGTCTTGATTGGAAATGCTGCTCAGGTATTTGCACAGACGGCACGGCTGCTATTACGGGAAAACATTGCGGTGTTGTTAAACAAATCCAAGAGCGAGCACCAGAAGCAAAGTAGACGCACTACGGGAAAGTCTTGCAACAAAGCACGTCACATGTCACCAGAACTGCATGAGGTCATGAACATTGCTGTGAAAACTGTAAATTATATTAAAGGGCACCTATTATGGAAAATTCACTCTTACATGGTGTTTGAACATAAATGTGTGTTGGCAGTGTGTGAGCAAAACCACCCTAGAATGATACAAATCCACCCAGTGTTTTTTTTTTTACAATCTCAATAAATAATATGCACTGTCTCAGAACAAGCTGTTCTTGAATAGAATTGAGCAAGGGGTTTGATTGACAGTGTGGTTGTGACATAGACCCCACCCTCGGTGATCTGTACAGCGTCCTCCATTGTTTCAACGACAGCCGGTAATGTCTCCTAGAATCTGTTGTGGGATGGGATGTAATAATGACATACATAGTAGTTTTCACTTATTTCTGACATCAGAGCCACTGAAAACACAGTGGATGTATTGTATTTTGAAAGTTTAAGTGGCACCTTTCCTTCGTAAATAAGTTTGTTTGAGCGAATCATTTTCTGACTGACTTTTTTTGTGAACGAGGATCAATTCAAAGCAGGTCTTGCTTCAAAGTTAATCCTCAACTGTGGATCGTCATTTACTGTTTGCGATCCAACGACACCTCCAGTAACAGTAAGTGTATTTTTTGATTTTTGAGCAAATAGTCATTTCAGTCGATGTCAGCCAATTCAACAACAAATGCGTCTAGAGTTGTTGTCGTCATAGGATGTCTGTGTATATAATTAAAACCTTGTTTGTATAGTGTGTAACCACACACGTTTATATATTTTTAAAGATATTGTATTATCCCTTTCACACGTAAGTTAACAATATTCTAATTGACCCCCCAGAGCAGTAATTCTCAAAGTGTGGTCCGCGGACCACTAGGGGGTGATGGCGGACCTCTGAAAAGATGACCTAAACTTGGCAAGTGTTTACAAATTCGTCACTTTTTCGCACATACCAGTGTGATCAGTCTTCTTGGCTGATCCCTGGAGCGTACGATCACACTGGTGTGATTAGAACGGTCAGTGCATCACGTGATCAACTGCCAAATTCAAATGTGCTTCACAATTTCCTATGGCAGGAGTCGGCCCCCCTAAACTTCTGCCTCGCCCCCCTAAAAATTTGTGATTAATGTAGGCTTCACCAATTCATGTTCGCTTCAGTCTTGGTATAATCAGATTCAGATCCTCAATCCACAGCGCGTGTTCATCTGAGCCTCATTGGTCTGTCACTGCTCGCCAATGTCAGAAATTTTTGAGATGACAAATCAAATCAAAGTATGCAGGCTTTATGTTCACAGACAGACGCTGCTGAGCGCGAATTTTAACAGTGCGTCTCAACGTGTACGGTCAAGTGCGATGTAAGATGTACGTCGCTAAACTTAACATTTCATATTTGGCATTTTTTAGGTCATAAATGTTAAACGAATGACAAAAAATAATCAGGCAAGCTAATATAGTTGTCTAATTTCGAACTGAAAATAGTAAATAAAAAATAGTAACGTGACATGTAATGTAATAATTAGTTTACTGTCATTGTTGTGAGGGGACAAGAAACAAAAGTCGTTTTTATCATTTTAGCCACATGAGTAATAATGAATGTATACATATGGAGAATATGATACAAATTGTAACCTTTAGTACAAAGCTAAGCCTTCGGAGGGTAAGTTTGTTCCCCTAGTTTGAAACTGAAAGACCCTATTTACACCTGGTATTAAAATGCGATCTGTATCCAGATATGTTATCCAGATAATAAAAAGCGCATGTTAATGTCACAGGTCGGACGGGGTCATGGCCAGACTGCACCCACCCCTAAAACCCAGGACCACCCCGAGGAGCGTGCCAGAGACCAGATGGACAGACAGGATTAAAATGTAACAGGCTTTATTAATAAAAAGTCATTTAAATGGTCTTGTTAAAAGTTCGGTGTCCCTTCAAACAATGCTGCTTTATTTTGAATTTAGTAAAACATTTTGTACCCCTTTACCTTTGTCAGTTTTATAGTTTTTAGAGTAAATCAGTAAAGGTAAAAACCAAGGTAATTGCTTTTATACGCAGGCCTACCCATTTTAGATTATGTGTGAAGATGTGGAAGAAAGATAGATTCAAAGTATGCATTTATATTTTTATGTTAAATATCATCTTGTACAGATATATAAAAATCAGACCATGTCAATCTAGTCAACAATCTTTCAGATCTTAATTAAATCTCTTATATTAAAATAGCAGTGACCCATAAAATGGTCCATTTAAATTAGACACTAAAAATGGCAGATTTCTCTTTTTTATCTTCAGAATTTGCAGCATTTCATGACATGCATAATTAAAAGACAGATTACATAAAATAGCATTTTTAGAAATCTCTTGCTGCACCCCGACTTTAAAAAGGCATGACACTCCTGGCCATAAGCCTGATGCGCTTTTGTTAGACAAAGGAAAACACTCATTTTAAAACAAAACAAAAATAAATGTGCTTTCTGTAATTTGATGTGATGAATACTGATTGACTTTAAATGTAAGCCAGTTCTCTGTACTTTTCAAAAAGAGTAATTCAAACATTCAGAGATTTTGAAGCTTGTTTGGAAAATTGAAAATGTGTGGGTTCCTCCTACTAACAAAGAATACTTTAAAGATGCATACAACAATGATGACATCAATGTGATCTTCTCTTTATGTATGTATATATATTTACACACACACAAATTATGTGGATAGAATGTCCCCACAAAGATTTCCAATAGCCTTGTCCTTTTGGGGAAAACCATTTATAAATCATACCCTACTAGAAATGTTATATTCCCACAACGTTCTCAGAACGTGTCAAGGACGTCGCCTAGTAATATTTCCTGAACGTTCTGATACCTGAGATGATCATGATGTGGAGTTTTTTTAAGGGTTGGTGGACATTATTTGGCAGACCTTCACAGAACATTCAGGATGTTCTCATAAAGTTTAGGGGACCATAATTTTATTTGGAAATGTGATGTTCCCAGAATATTCTCAGAACATTCCCGCTGGTTTCAAGGATGTCACCTGATAACATTCCTAGAATGTTCTGTGATGGTCATGATGTGGAGTTATTTTACTGGTAGAGGGATATTATTTGGCAGACCTTCAGGGAACATTCAGGACAATCTTGTTTGGGACTATGTTTTATTTGGAAATTTGATGTTCCCAGAACGTTCTCAGAACATCCCTGCTGGTGTCAAGGACCTTGCCTGGTAACTTTCCCAGAATGTTCTGAGATGTTCACGATGTGTAATTCCTTTCAGGGATGGAGGGTGTTATTTGGCAGATCTACAGGGAACATTCAGGAAGTTCTGTGTATGTTTAGGGGACCATTTCTATAGGATGTTCCCTCTTGGTCCCTACTAGGGTTGCCGAAAGTACCGGTACTTCAGTATCTACGCATACAGCAACATAGTGTCCCAGATCCGGGCCACATCTGGGGCCTCATGTATAAAACCTAGCGTAGATTTCATCCTTAAAGTGTGCGTACACACATAAGGCAGAATTTGCGTACGCACAAAAGTTTTCAAATTTATAAAACCGTTCGAACGCCAGAACCTGCGCAGAATTCACTTTATATATCCCAGTCAGCGGGAGATTGTGCGCACGTGCGTCTCCTCCCCGAAATAACCATATATGGAGATCACAACACTTAGTTTTACTATGCATATTCTCATCTGCATATCATTTGCATATGATTATTCATCCACGTGATACCAAGTTTAACGGTACAAGACGTTAGGAAAATATGAAATGCGGATGTGCCGTCACATTATTACAAACAGATTTTTTTTAGTAGCCTATTATCCTTGCCTTGTTTTTGAATGAATAAATCAAATAGTGTTAAGTACATTTCAGAGAAAGTTTTTCTCAATCTTCTCCACTGGCCAAATAGTATTTTTAATTGATTTATATTTTAATGGAAACAGATAGACATGGTTGTGCATTACACAACCATGTCTATATCATAAATACAGTGCATGTTAACAATAACCATTTAAATAAATAAAAGAAGGATTTAAACTATGTTTTACTTTTGATATAAACATTTAGATTAAATATCCTATTCTCATTAATGGAGTTAAACACTTAAACTACATAAAATCATTATTGAGAAGTTACAAAAAAAAGTATGTTCAATAAATAGAAATAGACCTATTTGTTGTGGATGCAATGCTTTTGAACACTTTTCCTCTGGCATGCTGTGTTTTAATGTTTTAACTGATTGCTAATAGAAGATTGTCTGAGAAAATTGTTTTGTGCAAATAATGAACAACAAGGTCTATGTGTTTCCATTAAAAATATAAATCATTTAAAAATACTATTTGGCCAGTGGAAAAGATTGAGAAAAACATTCTCTGAAATGTATTTAACACTATTTGATTTATTTATTCAAAAATAAGGCAAGGATGGGCTAAACAAATATATATGTTTGTTATAATGTGACGGCATATCCATATTTCATATTTTACTATCGTCTTGTACCGTTAAACATGGCACCACATGGATGAATAATCATATGTAAATGATATGCAGATGAGGATATGAATAGTAAAACAAGGCGTTGTAATCTCCATATATGGTTAATTCGGGGAGGAGACGCATGTGTGCACATTCTTCCGTTGACTGGTATTTATAAAGTGAATTTTGCGCAGGTTCTGGCATATAAACGGTTTTATAAGTCTGAATATTTTTTTTGCGTACGCCATTTTTGGCTTTCGGGCGCACGTACACTTTTAGTAAGGATCCTACGCACAGTTTTATAAATGAGGTCCCTGATCTGGGCCGACATTATGTTGCTTTCTGGGAAGACCAGACTAACTCTTTTTACTAGGAGCACCGTAGCCGATATATATCGCAATGTTGTCCCTGTGAATATTAAACCACAAAAACACTTTAAATTTGAATCCTGCTTGTTCTGCTTGTCTTTGTGTGGATGAATGGTGCAGATGCGTAGTTTCATTTATCACACACACACACACACACTGAAGCACGCAGTGTTTTCAGTCTATAAGGTCTTAAGTCTATAGCGGCAACTTTAGAATTTTGTGTTTAAACTTCCGTTTTGGAATAACTGTATATTTCTATAGCATCGCTGTTGAAGAGTAATAGCTGGTGAAGTGGAATTACTTATTGTAGAGTTAACTAAAGCTATTATGAGCGTTAATGCTTGAAGCAGATTTCACAAATGTCAGGTGACCAAGAGGATTTCAAAACAGTTCATTCATAAATCCATTAGATCTTACCTTCATGCTGTGGAAACACGAACCAGAAGACAGAACAAGAGCACTGAAAAGGGCAGAGCTACATAAGGTCTATAAAGCAGCTCTGGAGAAAACAGTGATGTCATTATCCAGCAGATCAGTTCAGTTCTCATCCAATATTGTCAGTGCTGTCAAATCAATAATACTGCTAAATATTAAGTCTTCTTAGTCAGAATAAGTTGCAAAATGGGCCAGGTGGTAAAGCTAAAGTTCTTGTTTCTTTGTTTGTTTGTTTTTTAGCCATTATGGTGAAGACATTGGACTTCCCTAACTGGACACTGTATGGTCTTGACAACATACTACAATGGGGATGCTTGAATTTGAATGGCAAACTGGACAGCACAACTCACTTGCTCGTCACACTAGCATTAGCCTTCTCTTTCTGTCACTTCTGGGTTCAGGTTTTTGTAAAGCTCCTCTGGAGGTGGCACATTGTGAAGTTTTCTAGTCCCAGAGCTCCCTGGAGCTGTGGAGGAGACTTGATCACTGATCAGAGCTGGAGCCCGAGTCGCTCACATGCTTTTGTCATATCCTGTCAAGCCTATGAATTTCTTTCATGTGCCTCTGCGTGGAAAGAGAGAGGTCCTATTTTGGAATTTGATGATATGGTGCATGTTAAAGTGGAAGAGGGAGTGTGGGTGTGTATACGATCCTAAAATTGTTCAGGAGTCAGTTGCCGTTTTCCTTCATACCCTACGAGTTAATGACTGGGGAACTAGAAAGAGAGCAGGGACGGTGAAGCGAAAAGAAAGAGCTAAACTTTGATGATACGAGAGAGTTGCGTACAGGGTGGGGGAAAAGGAAAGAAAAGTGAAAGACGTGACTCGGGGGAAGAGGGAGTAGATGAAAGAAGAGGTGCCTGGTGGTCAGATGATGCAATTTAACAACAGTCATATGACATTTTCTGCTGCCTGCCAAAAATAGACCAGGTAAACAGATAGAATCAAACTGTCCGAAAATCAATTACTTCACTGGGATTGCTCTTTCCCAAAGACATGCGTTAGATGTCTAGAGGTCCCGGAAGAAGTAGGAGGACCCTTTTTAGAGTGATACCCTTCCAGGAGTGACCTTTCTCACAAAAGGCACTTTCAGTGAATTGCAAATCATGAATCTCAAGCGTCAAAAGCCCAGATGATTTTATTTACATGGAAATCATTTAATCAATTCAAGCTTCCAAAGTCATTATCAGTATGATATATAAATTAGTCATGCCTAATGTCAATTTAATTAGTAACTCATACATAGACAATGAAATAATTTTTCACCTTAAAGGGGTCAGTTTAAGGTGTTAATATGTTAATTTGATTCTTTAGGTTCTAAATGAAAAGTTTGTAATATACTTTAATTAAAGATTCTCACTGGTATTGTAAGAAAACACAAATTTTACTAATCACTAATCTGGTCAAAACAGCACTATTTTCAGCACGCCGATTCAGTGCATATTCCTTTAAAGCAGTAGTTACCAAAGTGGGTGCCGTGACAACTGGCTAGGGGTGCCGCATAATCTCAGCTTTATTTTCCAATGTAAACAGCCTAAAATAACTATCGTATCATATAATAACCTTTTACAGCATATTTTAAAATAATATCAAAACATATGCATGTCCAAACGAAAACGAATAAGCGAAAAAAATCCTATTACTTCATACATTTAAAGTTGAAATGTTTATTTAAATGTTTATTTGTTAATTGGACTGTTGTCGGAAGGGAATCTTTCTGCTCGCTCCGCCCTTTGTAATGGGCTCAATTTTATATTTCACGCAGATTGACAGAACAGGACAAATGGATAAATTCATGGGTTTAAACAAAAGAAAAGCAGAAATGTCACAGCTCAGAAGACCGATGGTCTTTTTTATAAAAAATAAAAATAATGACACTCTCTCTTTACTTCACTTAACATAAATACTTGTTTTTTTTTTTAATTTATGTTAATAAATAAAAAAGTTGTGCACCGTGTCGTGATTATCTATTGTCCGTTATATATCATATAGGCTACTTCTTATTTATTAAATCCAGGCAATTGGTCGATGAAACATTTATTAAAAATTAAGATACCATTAATACAAAAACGAAATTCACCCTAATGAAAGGCTTTATGCTTTATGTTTAATGTGGAAGTCTTTCAGAGGCGCTTTCAGAGTGGTCAGCGGGGAACTGTCACGTAACATTGTTTATCCCTCATAAATACGTACACGAAAAATAAGAAAAAATTAATATTTTATGTTCTGTGGAAATGAGCCAACCCTTATTTCCAGTGGGTAGTATTAATTTTTGTACTTTTGCCACCTAAAAATAAAAGTTTTTTTATGAGGCTTTTATAGATTGATATTTTTCAAATGTCTAAAGTGGTAAGACGTTTCAATATAGCCTATTGCTATTAAATGTATTTTTTTGAGAATTTACATTTCAAGTTTTTTTTTTTTTTTTACCTCAAATGTCACGTCCACTCTGAAACTGCCCATTTTTTAAATAATTTATCCTCAACTAGTTTTGTGGTGTAGGTTTATGTATTTTTTTATGTTAACCAAATATAATACTCTAGTAATTTAAAGATGTGGTACTGTAACATTAGATCTGGATGGGAAGGATAACTCTGGGAGTTGGAAGGGGTGTGTCATGATTTTGCCTTCTCACACACATTTCTGTTTCATATCGCATGTCAGACAGCCATCATCTCTAAAGAAAATGATAAAAATAGTAACGCACAGTAAACTGGATAAGTAACTTTAATCTGGTTTGGAAATAGTTACACGTTAGATTACTTGTTACCGAAAAAAAGAGTAAATAATGCGTTACCAGCATCACTAATTATATATGTAAATATGTTTGTTTAGTTTAATTGGGTTGGGATGCCGTGGGAAAAAAAAAACAACAACAAAGGAGTGCCATGCTTTCAAAAAGTTTGGGAAGCACTGCTTTAATAACTCCGCCCCTCAGTTCTGTGGGCGTTTTGCCCCAAATCCAGATAAGCAATCCACACACGAAAAACAGAACAAAAACCAGCAAGAACACAGGACTTAAAAGTGGTGTGACGAATAACAAAGACTTCGTAACAAATACTAAAACCGACAGGGTATTTAACAAAGAACTCAATGAATAGCAAGGAACAGCTGGGTACAATGATGACGGGGAACAGCTGAGTGCAATGAACAGTGATTGGTACAGACAAGAATTGTGGGGAATGCAGTTTATGAAAGGATGACACCATGGGGAAGAGGACCTCTAGTGGATACCAGAGGTACACCAACCAGACACTGTGACACTACAGAGCGGCTACCAGACGCTCCAAGACGCAACAGACAAAACAAGAGTCCAGGCGGGAGGTGGAACAGTGGATGATTAGGGGTAGGGATGAAGAGCAGACAACCCCTCGGCCGGCCAGGGCGGTGAAGACCCCTTGGCCGGCCAGGGTGGAGATGACCCCTCGAGCGGCCAGGGTGGATACGACCCCTCGGGTGGCCAAGGTAAAGCAGACGACCCATCGGTTGGTCACGGCAGTGAAGACTCTTCGGGCGGGTCGCCAGGGCTTTGACGACCCCTCGGGCGGCCACAGTGGAGGAACAGACACCAGCACAGGCTCAAGAACAGCAACAGGAACAGACGGCACTGTCTCTGGCTCAGGAACAGACGGCACAGGCTCAAGAACAGCAACAGGAACAGACGGCACTGGCTCCGGCTCAGGAACAGACGGCACAGGCTCAAGAACAGCAACAGGAACAGACGGCACTGGCTCCGGCTCAGGAACAGACGGCACAGGCTCAAGAACAGCAACAGGAACAGATGGCACTGTCTCTGGCTCAGGAATAGACGTCACAGGCTCAAGAATAGCAACAGGAACAGACGGCACAGGCTCCGGCTCAGGAACAGACAACACTGCTCTGGCTCAGGCACAGCAGACACTGGCTATGGCCAGGACCTCTAGTGGATACCAGGGGTACAACAACCAGAAACTGTGACAGTATTGTACCCTGAGTGTAAACCTTAGCCGCATTCATCATGAAGCGTGCAAGCGATTTGCAAAGATTAATATAAAATATACAATTTTACACTCACTACTTTTGGAGGAGCAGCAGGGACACAAATACTTGGTACCGATTATTTTGCCATGACAAACTTTTTTCTTAAAGGTTCTATTATGTAACTTTTTTTTATAAAATGAATCCTTTTTTATTGCCTGTGTTTGAAGGGGTTGTAATCACACATTGCAATGATCCACTTTTCGGGTTTTGCTATTACCTCTGAAGGCCAATATTCATATTTATAAGTGAGGTCTCCGGGTCGGATTTCCTGCGAAATCCATCAGATGTGAAGTGCATGCGCGCTCCCAAGCCTCTCTATCCAGTCAACCATGTCTCTATCCAGTCTATACAATCAACCATGCGACCAACGGCACTTCAGCTGACGACATGGAGACTGATAACAGCCCAAAACGTCCTGCCTCCAGCACAACACAGGCTCCAACACAAACTCCACATAAATATAAAAACAAAAAAAAGTTTTATCTGCCCAAGCTCGTCAGGCAAAACGTGAATCTGTTCGACTCCGGACAAAAATGCGGATCAACATAGTAAACTCTAGTGAAATAGCAAGGTAAACTACATGAAACATGACATGAATACAAAAGAATGTTCCAGGATAACAAAAAGTCGGTGCTTTAGGATGTACTGTAACTTATTTTATTTACTAGATCTACTGACTAACATCACTCATCCCACTATTATATCATATTGTTTATAATACACATTTCCAGACCCGTTCAGTACAGTAATGTTACTTCCTACGATCTTACTGATACACTGAAACTGTTCAGTGTAGTTCACAAACCGTTTTCGTTATCATATTATATCGGCTAAATGCAGTTTATCGTAACACTTTATAATGGTACGAGCACAGAGCATTAGTTCAACGTCAAGCTGATAAAAGTAGGCTATTATTGTACCTGCAGTGGGAGTTTACATTAGTTTCCAGCATGTGTGATTATTTCGCCGTTGCGTTGAAAGTCTCCGTGTGGCCGGTAGTGACTGCTCGCTCTTGAGATCTAGCACGCATACGAGCACGAGCGATCTTGTTGCATTCTGAAACATCACCGCTAGAGGCCGCTAAAAATCGCTTACAGCACCTTTAACAAAACCAGCTTTATACTGAGTCTGATCCTCGTTTATAAAGCAGTCTGGTGTGACCCCAGTGTGGGTCATTTTGTGTGGGTTCAGTTGTCCTTTGTCACTTGTTTTATAGGTTGGAGTTGGGAGTGAGTGACGTCATGATGACCAATGGTACACCTGTGCTACAGCTGACGCTGGCAAACTAAAGCAGCTTTCTTTAGTCGTGACGGAGTGCTCTCCCCTTGTGCCATTTTTCTGTTGTCTTAGTTATTGTCTTGTTCCTATTTTGGTCTAATCTCTTACTTCATTATTTTTACTTTAATAATTGTTATTCCTTTTTGGATACCACTTTATGACAGCTATGACTTTGCTAGATGTGAAAATGACTTATTCGGCTTATTTCAAATAAGATTTTTATAATTATATAAAGATATATATGGCCAGTTTCACAAACAAGGCCTAAGCCATGTCTCAGACTGAAATGCATGTTTAATCTGTCTGAACTGCAAGCAACCATGTCTGTATATGAATACAATCAAAGTTACAGTCTTATCTTTATACACTTGAATTTTATTCATCATAACCTTTTGTCTATTTTAACTCAAATTTTGTGATGTATTGTCTTTTATACAGTGTTTTTTGGGTTTTTTTTTCTTTGTACAGCACCTTGGTCAACTTTTGTTGTGTTTATTTGTGCTTTATAAATAAATGAATTTACATATTGTTAAATAAACTTCTATAGAGCTAGTTAAGTCTGTCTTATAACTAGTTGAGTTAGTCTTATAACTGATAACAACATTAAAACTTTTATTGACCTACATTAAATTAAATTGAGGTTTCACCATGGGAGAGCTGCTTTACAGTTGAAATTGAATTTGTTTTATAAATGACTAATTAACATTGACAATGCAATTTTTCTGTTTATTACTGTGAAAATGATTTGAAACAATTATGTACACTACAAATAAATGTGTAGACTATATAAATATATATAATATATATAATTATTTAAATTAAACATATTTTAATAATTTTGAAAACATTATATATATATATGAGTGAAAAATTACCATATTTGACTAAAGAAACTGTGCTCAGAAACATTGTTATACACTTATAGTGCAATAAATCCAGACAGTGCCAGACAAAACACAGTGAGTACAACAGCATTGCTTGAATGCATTGGCGGGGTCCACGAAATAAAGAAAACTCATTACTCCTTGCTGATGTAACGGCAAAGAATAATGTGGTTGGGCACAGCAGGAAGAGCACGAGGCAACATTTTATTTTATACTGGCAGCAGGGAAAGGTAAATGTCTAACTGGGCTTCTTTGAACACTATGGTAGAATAAATTAGGGTTTAAAGGAGCTCCAATATCACAGAAAGAATTGCCCAGAATGATTTTTCCACTACTCTACTCTCCCAAGGAGTCCAGAGTGAATCTAATGGCTCTGATCTTCCTGATCAGATGTGCAGAGGCTTGGAATAGGTGTTGGTCCTTACTGTTCAAATAGACCAGTGGTTCCCAAACTTTTTGAAAGCAAGGCACCCCTTTGTAGTTATTTTTTTTTTCACGGCACCCCAACCCAATTAAACTAAACAAACATATGTACATACATAGCCCTATATACAATTAGTGATGCCGGTAACGCGTTACTTAGTAATGCGTAAGTCTAGTCTGACTCTGAACACTTTTTTCAGTAACAAGTAATCTAACGCGTTACTATTTCAAAACCAGTAATCTGATTAAAGTTACATCCAATTTAATGTGCGTTACTTTTTTTGTCATTTTCTTTAGTAGAAATTATGGCTGTCTGACATGCTATATGAAACAGAAATGTGTGTGAGAAGGCTTTATCCATTGCTGATCTGACGCTACTAGCTAGCTACCATAGACAGTCTGTCAGCTGTTTGCTCGCACATGGAGGGGGGCTGGTGCGGTTGGGTTGGAGACGCAAGCGCCAGGCGGAGTTTCAAGTGGAGCTGGTGATTGGATGAGTGCAGTTGACCCTATATAAGCTGTGCGGCCGCACAGCTTACATTGGTCAACTTTTCTGCGGCTGTACAGCCAATAGAGTGAATGGATTTTTTTCGTTCTTTTTTCTATTCATATTGTTAGGATTGTACTATATAACCATAACCAGCATCTAAACGAGGATATTAATAATGAACAATCTTTGAAATCGTGTACCCTAGCTTTAAGGTGAATTTCGTTTTTGTATTAATTTTATCTTAATTTTAATAAATGTTTAATCGACCAATTGCCTGGATTTAATAAAGAAGTAGCCTAAAAAAGTAGTATTTAACGGACAATAGATAATCACGACACGGCGCCGGCGTGGAGCTCGTCGAGTCATAAATTAACCGAAACACAACTTATAAGGTAGGTCTTGCCTCATACACCAGAGAAATATATCTATAGAAAGCTCGAAATGTCTACTTTTAAACAGAACAATTCAAAAAGAAAGAAAACAGACAATTCTCTGCTTATGTAATCCGTATGAAATGTGCTTTTCTCTCTGGCGCATTTACTAGCCATACTGAAGTGATCACGAGTCAGATCAAGAAAGATTGTCTTTTGTTTTATGTTTTAGAAAAACACATGTTAAGTGAAGCCAAGAAAGACGGTCTTTTGTTTTATGTTTAAGAAAAACAGGTATTTATGTTCAGTGAAGTAAAGAGAGACTGTCATTATTTTATTTATTTTTTTAAATAAAAAAGACCGTTGGTCTTCTGGGGTGTCACATTTCTGCTTTTCTTTTGTTTAAACCTATAAATGTATCCATTTATCCTGTTCTGTCAATCTGCGCGAAATATAAAATTGAGCCCATTACAAACAGGCGGAGCGAGCGGGACGATTCCTCCCGACAACAGTCCAGTTAGCGGTAAATAAACATTTAAACTTTAAATAGGATTTTTTTCCGCTTATTCATTTTCGTTTGGACATGCATATGTTGGTCTTTTGAAATTATTTTAAAATATGCTGTAAAAGGTTATTATATGGTACGATGGTTAGTTTAGGCTGTTTACATAGGAAAATAAAGCTGAGATTCTGCTGCACCCCTAGCCAGTTGTCAGTGTTAGTGTTGGGCTATTTTGAGCGTTGTTAGTGGTATTAACTAGTGATTTGTATTTTCATTACTCTATGCCCTATATACTAGTGTTATAAGCTAAACAGTTTTACAGAGAAAACCATAGATATACAGACCATTTTGCAAGATGTAAACAACACTGGTCCAGAAGCACTTCCTGTTTCAGTTTTTTAACACTACATAAAAGCTGGGATAAAATACAACCAACAGAACATATAAAACTGAATCAGAAAGTTAACTGAATCAGTAAAGTAAAAAGTTCTATCTTTGATGGATGCAACATACATAACATTATACGCTTATACAGAACATCTATTTTTTAAGTTAATATGCAACAATAGGCAACTATTGTTGATCTGTCATTATCGGCATTTCCGTTACAGATTTGCGCAATACTTTAAACCTTGCTTATTAATTTAACCTTTAATTACAAAACAAAAAATGAATGGTTGTTGTTTTTTTTAAAAAGCTGAACACCAAAATTTTTATTTGAACTGACACCAAATGCTGCAAAAAAAAAAAAAAAATCGACAAATTTTCAGATTTTTGTGTAGGACTTTTCCACCCTTTGTTAAACAGTTAAAATAATCACACACACACACACACATATATATATATATATATATATATATATATGTGTGTGTGTGTGTGTGTGTGATTATTTTAACTGTTTTAACTGTTTTAACTGTGGAAAAAACATAATTTCCAGGTTGTAATTTGCAGGTAAAATTTCCAAATTACAACCTGGAAATTATGTTTTCTTGTTATTGTGAGTTTGCACAAATAAAAGTAGGGGAGAGCGGGGCACAACCTAACGCATTTTGGTTTTGGCTCAATTCATGAAAAAATAATTAGGTTAGATTAATATTTTTTTTTTTTTACACAAGCAACATACAAATGAACACTTAAAGTGTTTTTTTCTAGGACCTACCATTTTTCGTACAGTTGCACTGAAAGTGACAGAAGTGCAAATGTTACAACTAATCCCATATGCGGGGTTAATTGTAACAGACAGAGGGGTTAGTTGTAACACTTGTGTGTAACTCACATAATTCAGAACTATTTTATTTGAATAGTTTGATATTGTTTGTGCATCTATATAGACAGATATCTATACATCCATCCCTCATCCAATCATCCTTCTATTGTGGATCAATATCATGGATAGAGACATAGAAAAGGGCTGCACAATTTTGCGATAAATAATAATAAATACAGACCGATTAGTATACTTCCAGTTGTCTCAAAGATTACTGAGAAAGTAATTGCGGATTAGATAAAAGAACATTTAGACAAAAACAATATACTATATCCTATGCAATTTGGATATAGAAAACATCATTCCACCGAAACTGCATGTTGTTACTTTATTGAAGATGTCAAGGCAAAGTTGGAGAAGAGCGGGGTTGTGGGAGCTGTGTTTTTGGATCTAAGCAAGGCATTTGACACGATCAACCACTCTGTGCTACTGAAAAAACTGAGTAACTATAATTTGTCTCTAAGTGCACTGCAGTGGGTAGAATCATATCTCAGTGACCGTGTCCAATGCGTAAGAGTCAACAGTAAGCTATCAACATCTAAGGCTTGTTACATTGGTATCCCACAAGGCTCTGTTCTTGGGCCATTGCTGTTTGCGCTTTATATAAATGATCTTCCTTCAGTGTGTGGTGAGGTGGACATGGTAATGTACGCGGATGATATTGTAGTTTACGTGCATGGAAGTGATGCAACCATTGTTGCTAAAAGGTTAACCGACGTTATGGGAAAAATCTTAGGTTGGCTTACTTCTGCCTCACTCACACTGAATGTAAATAAAACAGTAGCAATGTATTTTACTAAAACTAACCGACTGAGGTCCTCTTCGCCATGCGTCTATGCAAATCAGAGTCAAATAAAAGTAGTGAAAGAATTTAAATATTTAGGTCAAAATATTTCAAGATTAAAGTCGAAACGTTTCGATATTAAAGTCTAAATCTCGAAATTAATCTCAAAATTGTTCAACTTTAATCTCGATATGCTAGATTTTTTTTTTTCATTTTTTTAATTTTTTAATTTGAGGTTCAGGGCTTTCGTACAAAACACTCTTTGTCAAGTATCTTCACGAAATATTATCAAAACTTTCCACAAATTTGCAGGAGACCGTCTTCTGCAGCAAAAATAGCGGAAACACAACCTGCTTGATCCTGACTAACTATGTAAAAGGTCCGTGTTACATTTAACCCTGAATAAAAAGAGAATAAAAACAAAAAGAGGTAACTATAAATGTGGTAACTGTAATCACTGTAGCAATATGGTCAAGACCAATAGGCGAACCATGGAAGTAGCAATAGTTTTAAAAATATTTGGGATAGAACATGTTAAAATATCACCAAGAGGGGGAGATAGACTCAAAAAAAAAAAAACTTTTACAAAGAGAATCCTTTTGGATTTATACTATAAAAGCTAATCAATTGGCTTTATGCACAGCTGCACAACTTCCTGAATTTAAGCCAGCTCCTTGTTTCTTGTCTGCCATAATTGGACAAATTGATTAATCCAGGTGTGCCTGACCTCAGTAGTCACGGCAACAATAATCAGACACACCTGAATTAATCAAGTTTGGCCAATAATGGCAGACAGGAAACAAGGAGCTGGCTTAAGTTCAGGAAGTAGTGCAGCTTTGCTTAAAGCCAATACCCTGGTCTAAACTTGAGGTGTTTCTCAATGTCAAGGATACTTCCTTAGCAGGACGGGTCCTTCCAAGTCATTTCCTTCAGAGGCTAGGCAAGGGTCCTCTTTAGCATTCGGAGAACACGTAAATGGAACAGGCTAGCAAGTGCACGTCATTGCGTCATTACATCAGTGAAAGGTCCGCTTCGGCGCTGCAAAAATCGCTGGTGTACTGCACTGTTTAAATACACCTGACAGTCCTTATTTTGTCTTGTCTGTCCTCATAGAAATAAATAAAGTATAAGGGATAATGTATAACCAGGCGGTTGTTAGTTAATACAACCCCGCAAACTCTAAAGCAGAGGGGTCTTGATCAGCGGGGTTGAATTCGCTGTAACAACCGCCTCGCTATACATTTTCCCACTTATAACATGGCTAACGTTACCTACCAAATAAATCAATAATTTGACACAAAATATTGATTTAAAAAGGAGTTTATTCATTCAAAAACGATTATATTACCGGAGTGAACAGAACTACCTCCATAGCAACATGATCTAGCTGTTAAAACATATGCAATTGTAAAATATGTGACCAACAAAAAAGGCTATAACGTTATATGAAGTAAAAATTAAAAAGTTAATCACCAGTAAAAGGGAATAGCTTTAAATCCCCTCAGCAAATTTGAGCCGATATGTTAAATAGTTTAACAAACATTAAATAAATGGCTAAACTGAAATTATACTTGCTTACATTTGAAAGCATATTGCCGTTATCACTCCGACTCCGCTAACGGTCGACATTTTTTAGTTTTTGAACAAGATAGCAAAGCTGCGCATAGGATTGTGGGTGATTTAAGAGCGCGAAGGCTACACATATGCATCCTTTCCTGTGTATGGGATATTTTCTGAACGAATTCTCAGTCCTTGGTTGAAATTCTGAGGATCCTCGACATTGGAACAGTCCTTCGACGGACGTCGATGACGTAGCATCCTCGAAATTCCGGCTTCCGAGGATCCTTCCTTGACATTGAGAAACGCCTTTGGAATTGGATTTTTTTCCTTTCTTATAACTGACTATGTGTATGTCAATGTTTTACTTTACTGATATTTAAAATTGTATCTTGATATTTAAAGTGGTAAAAATCAGTAATATGTGCAAAAACATCTGAGTTTGCACATATTTATTAGAGCATGAAATGAAATTTAATGTTTTGTGAAGTAATCTTTTTTGTAACTTGTCTTATATAAATTAACTTTGCTATTTATTTATATTGATTTTTTGAACTATCTTGATGTGATAACGTGACTTGTCTTATCTAAAGTAACTTGTTGTGATTGTTCTCTGTCAGGTGACATGTGCAGATGAGCACCTGTGCTTCTAGGTCATGTGACTGCATGCAGATATATAGCATGCATTCTATTGACTGCCATTTTGAATTTGCCCCGAGGAAGGCCCAAGGGGCCGAAACATGTTGGCATATGTTTTTTAATGGATAGCCAAGTTTAAATAAAGGCTTTTTAAACGTATTTGAGTGCCTCAGACTTCCTGTTCATGTAAGAAACAATTACAGCAAAGCATATTCTGTTACAGAAAGTCATTCATATTTCGTTCGTCCTCACTTCTTTCCTAGATCCGTATGTGGGTACTAAATGAAAGTAACAAGTTTTATTATTACATATTTTTTTAAAGCTGATCATGAAGTCCAAAATTTAACACATAAATATTGTTACCATGTTATTGTTATACTTTCAAAATATATTGCTGCATAATCAAAGCAAATGGCCTCTAGTCCCATGGGGAGTGAGGTGCACTGTCATGGACACCAGGACCATGCAGGAAGTATTCCAGAGGCAAGGCACCTTCATCAAACTCAGAGAGAGAGAGAGACAACAAGTAATGAAGAGCCCCACAGCACAGCTGGCACATGTCTTGGGGCCTTCCTGGGGCTTTTATTTCTGCAGTTTCCTCAGCTTTCTCAGCAGCTAATCAAGACTCTCAAGCAAGTCTGGCGACTTCAGAATGATGTCACAAGGAGGTTAAAAGTAAGTATATATATATATATATATATATATATATATATATATATATATTATTCACCTTACCAAGTATATCAGTTAAGACAGATTTTTTTAGCATTCTTTAAAATAAATAAAATACATTTTGTAACATCATACATGTCTTTACTCAGTCAATTTAATGCATACTTGAGGAATAAAAGTAATTTCTAAAAAAAAAAAAAAAAAAAGAATCCCCCTTTTTGGGGGAATCTCATTGATCACAAACTTTTTTGTTGCCATTCCTAAGGTCATGACCAGCTGGCAATTAATTATGTTACCAAAGTCAATCTTATGCACATTTTGGTGCATGATCTGTTTTCTATATGTATACTGCTGAACTTGGTATGAGACAACAAAATGGGAAATCTCCTTTGGCAGTTAATATGTAGTTTAACAGCAAGTACTTCTACTTTTATAACACAAACCTACTTTAACTTCAGTATATAGATCACCATTACCTCAAGTGAATGTGGGACCTTTCCCACAGAGGCCAATTTCTCCTCAGCACTGCATTGTTCCTCTCTACCATCCCTGAAATTATCTGTCTTTCAGTCTTCCCTCAGTACTATGTGAATAGAAGAGCATGTCTGCAGCAATTAGTGGCTGTCAAAGTGGTACTTTTGTGCTTAGATTAAATGTAATTTCCAATTAATGACATACATTTACAGTATTCAGTATGCAGCAGCAGCAGAGTGATTTGTTCAGTTCAGGGTGAAAGTTTAAAAGTTCAGCTCGGTGGTGTAATCCTCAGAAAAAAACGAAGAATGAAGAGAAAGAGGAACCATGAAGTGTATGAACAACACAGTCTCATAAAGATGCGTATCTATACCACGAGTGTCATTTCTCGTGGCATTTATACGGCAAAAGTGTTTTTTTTTTCGTGTATATGGTACGCACTAAAAAATCCTGGGTTAGGTTTAGGGGGGAGGGGGGTGTTGAGTTCGTGCGTATTATACGCAAAAATGTGCGTATCATATGTACGCGAAAATCGCTTGCCATATAAACTGTTTTTGGCGTATAAATGCCATGAGAAATGACATTCGTGCCATAGATACGAACTTTCATGAGATCGGGCTGGGATAAATGATAGGAAGATGTGGGTCAGTCTTCAACAAGGTGCACTTAATTTCTACAAATTAATAAAAACTCGTTCATATTTAACCTTTCAACGGGAAAAATAAAAAGTGAACGAATATGAAAAAGTGTGCATTATTTGCCCTTGAAAAAGACAATAGGTAATAATAATTAATAATAGTAATAATAATAATAATAAACTTTAACATCATCTATAGGGAATAGTACATTTCCCTCCTAAAACATTCACATACCGACAGACAGTACAAGGGGCTCTGACAGAAAGGAAGGAGAGCACCGAACAGTATAGCGTCTCTCATCTGAAGATGACGCCATTTGCATTAACATGCCTTCACGGCGCTGGCAGAGGGCGGTCGCTAATAGAAACCCTTTAAGGTGGAATTTTGGCTGCCCACTCCTTGCCATCCTTCAGTGATCATAAGATTCATGTTGACAGGCTATTAGAGCACAACCCACCCCCAGATAGAGGAGGCGGTGGCGGATCAGTACGGAGTGAGGGGGATGACGGCTTATATCCGTAGGGAATGATTGCTTATGGAGGATTGACCTTCTTCACCTTTATGCATTCCCTCCTCATATCAGTAGCAAGAAATTATCTTCTTTTTTGTTCGTTATTAATAAAGAGGCGTGACATACTCTGCTGGAATGGAGGGATCACAGTCATGCTGTATTTAATATCAAATGTTATCAACTTTGACTTAAGATGTCATCTACAGCAATATAGCAATGCAAATGTTGCATGTCTGCTTGCAAAATAATTGTAAATGGTACTTAACATGGCATGATGGGGTATGCGATCACCACTGAAGGGCATCACAGCCACTAAAAAACATTGCTGCCAGCTCCCCACTATCATGTCAACATATATTGCACACTGTTTATTGAGCATGCTGAAAAATTAATGATTGTACATGGGGCTTTTAAAAGTGACATAATCAAGACTGATGCATTCTGGGCTGCAGATTTAGCTGCCACAGGCCTCAGCCCCATGGCACCTAGAGGCCCGACCTAAAGATGAATCATCCTAATGCATGTTCTTTCTGACACTCATTAATGGCATAGCTGTAACGAATCTACATATAATAATATACAATAATATGTATTTAAGGGGGCCAGAAGTAGCCTGGTAATACCAGACTCTGCTACTTCACTTTGCTTCGTAGACAGAGTCTGGAATGGCATAATAGAGAAGTGTTTTCTCTCTCGCAAGGGGGCGCTTCTCTGATGTTTAAAATCATTGGTTACCCGTAAGCCAATCAGATAAGTTTATTTATGACGTATGTTATGTGCCGACACGGCCGCATCGAGACATTATGCATCAAACTCAAATCTATGATCGAACTTCCACTGTAAACAGGGAGCGGCGCTATTGTAAGGGCTGCAAAATGTGTGCCAACCGGGAATGAACAATTCACAAACTAGGTTATTTATATGAATTACTGAGTTGCGGCCGCCCCGCAACCTCGGCGTGCCCCGCTCTCACGAGTCATTCCGCAGCGCCGCGAGGCCGAGACGCTGCTCTCGCGAGTCCTGAATAGGAAGTTTATTTTACTGAGTCATTCGAGTCATTTCGTTTATTTAAGTGGCTTAATGTTATAATTTTAACAGCCAAATTCCCTGATCACATCCACCTATGCAATGTTGATCATATAAAAAATGATTTACAGGGAACATAAATAATCACTTTACCTTCCGAGTCTTACGTTCATTTGTCACATGACATACACAATGAACAGATCGTTCATGAATCACATATCTGGGACTAATGCAGCAGGATGTCGAAACGAAATATGGTGGATTATTATTATGATAATAATAATATGATAATAAGAGCGCGCCAGGAGCGTTCACAGCCGAGGAGACCGACTTTCTTGTCATGGCCGTAAAAGACGGAGAACTGACGTTGAATGGGGGTAAGTTATGTCTTTATAGTTATGGCCAAACAGGTCTAATCCGTCATTACTACAATTAGCCTGAAAAAATTGGGTAGCCTAAATGCCTAAGCTTGAAGTGTTAATATTTGTCCTTGTTATAATGATTTGCAAAAATAAAAACGGCTGCATCTGTGTTGATGAGAGAATCAAAAGTGTATGTGCGTTGTGCAAGCTACATAATGGCCAAGCATGCTGGTTTTTGCTGGTATACGCTGCAAATAGAGGGGCAGCAAAATTGTTTTTTGCCTAGAGCGGCAGAAGTGCACGCGCCAGTCCTAGCTGTACTGATGATGCAAGCGAAATACCGGAGTGAACATGGCTGTAAGCGACCTTTGCTTCAGTTTGAAAAACCCCGGAATGTTCTCCATAACAGAGCTAATTGCATCCCGTGTCTTTTTTCCCATTTCTGCGGTTGTTTAGGTTTTCGATTTCTATAACCTACAATGTAAGCTCGGCGCTTAGCGTCTACCTCATGGCACTCAGCCCGCCCTCTGTTCGTTGATTGGCCGGCTGTTTTTAGGCCGGTGGAAAACTGAAAGATAGGCCGCTATCTCAGACTCACTACAGGAGCGAAATGAAATTAGCGGAAGTAGGAAGTCTGACGTAGTCAGGTGAGGCCAGAAGGCCAATTTAGCTCAAAAGGAATTATTCAGTGATTTATAGGGAATCTTAACTCTTTCCCCGCCAAACACGGAATTTTCCGTGTTTAATGAAAAAACGCATCTGCGCCAAACACGGAATTTTCCGGGTATCCGTGTTTTAGGTGGTATACGGTAAGGAAGACCCGCGCGCATGTCCTGAATGATTGCGCAACTCTTTGATCAGAGAAACAGATTGCAATCGTCTCAAACAGTGGAGTAGTGAGAATGTATCAGACAGACAATGCAGAGGTATATGGCTGAAGTACTGGAGGTTAATGGACTCGGAGTCCGATCACTCTTTATTTGATAATTCTGAATCTGATCGGGACGAAGTAGTCAGTGAGAGAGATGCACATGTTGTCACAGAAAGTTCTAGCCATGGACGTGACGCAGATAGATCGTATAATATTATGATACTATAATATGTATGTGTGTGTGCAGGCATTTATGTGTGGCTGTCTAAATATGAAGGTGTAATTGTCAAATTATTTCTCTCTTTGTGCACATTTACCACATTGTAATATGTATTTGTGTGTGTGTGTGTGTGTGTGTGTGTCTAGGCCTGTTTATTGTAATTCCAATTATTCATTATTCACAGGTAGAACACAGAGAGGCAGAGGCAGAAGTTTTATTGCAAAAGTTACATTTCCCTTACATCCTGGGAAATTTGATATATTTTACATTTATTTTATGTTTTTAATTTATTTTGGAAAGTTTTATATATGAAGGAAACAACATCTGAATGTATTCTGCTTTTAAATGCACTTGTTTGATAAAAATACCTTTTTCTCAGTTTTTTGTCCAAAATGTTGTGTTTTTGACAAAACCTACCTCTGTTCAAGAGGCAATAAAAAAAGAACAGATGAAGATAAAATAAAAACGTTTTTTTTGCCTAAAAGCAGAGGCTCAGATCTTTATTTTTATATATATCATCTTCATATATTCATGGAAGAAAATATTCAGCGGGGCATTCAAATTTAGCGAAAATCGTCAAAAACCCTGGCGGTGGCTGGCAACTTTTTTTAAAAACGCTGGCGGGGAAAGAGTTAACAGAATCACTTATACGGCCGAGCAAATGACTCGTTCAGCGTTCATTTGAACGGGCCGTAACTATAACCTTTGCAACGGATATAAATGTCTAATCTATAGTGAAACACTATGTATTAGCAAGGTAACTTAGATCGACAGTTCAATACATTAAATCTGTAAGCACATAAACAAGAAAATGTATATTTCAAATATAAACAAGAAAATGTATATTTCAAATATAAAAAAACATCATTGGTTATTCTAAACACATAAAACTAACACAATCACATGCACACCCACATTCATACGAGTCGCAGAAAGGAAGAGAGTCAGAGTGAGATGGTGAAATCTCAAGTTTCTATATGCACTAATAAGACATGACCTAGAACGAACCATCAATCATTAATTTAAACCTTCTATCGTTTCTTAGGCAGGTTCATTAATGCACCAGTTCAGTTAAGAGCCACAAGTGTTACTTGCAAGTTATTGCGTGGCTTTGGGAATTCCTTTTTGTCAGTGTTCCGTCAAGGGGTTTCCCATGTTCGTTGTTTGGCTGTCTCCTCGTGCCTGTATCTTTTGAGCGGTCAATCACGTGTTGTGTTGGCAGATGAATGAAAGTCTTTGAAGTTGGAAGCGTTTTGCAGTCGAAACATTTAAACAAATCTTTGCAGCAAAACTTAAAGGGCACCTATTATGCCCCTTTTTACAAGATGTAATATTGGTCTCTGGTGTCCCTAGAATGTATTTGTGAAGTTTCAGCTCAAAATACCCCACAGTTAATTTATTATAACCATTTGAAAATGTCATTTTGGGGCCTGCTTAAAAATGACCTGTTTCGGAGGTATACGGCTTTAAATGCAAATGAGCTGCATATCCCCGCCCTGCCTTTGGATGAGGGCGTAACTTGATACCTATGGCAGTCGGTAAGAAGAAGGGCTAAGAGAGTGAGAGACGCGCTGTTTTGAATGTCATTCAGCGTACGTTTGAATCGGAATATATAAATAGTACAAAGAGACTCCGGCAGAATAAACATAAATGAGAATGGACCAGTACGTCTCGGTATGGTTATTTGATACATTTATGTACTTTAGCGTTGTAATCGCGTTCCCTTTGAAATGATGGGCATGTGCAACACACACAGACACACATAAACACTAATTTTTTAAAATTACATACACATACTGTGATAAAGTTTGCTACGTACAAGCGAAATTACATTTATGCGAGGGACGGGGACCTGTGGCGTCATGTTTACTTGCCGTACGGGTGCTTCTGTGGCAAATGTGAGGAGATGGCTAACATACAGAACAACAACATATATGCAGTTTTTAATACAATATCTTTAAATATAAATGTGTGGTTACACACTATACAAACAAGGTTTAAATTATATAGCCTACACAGACATCCTACGACGACAACAACTTTAGACGCATTTGTTGTTGAATTGGCTGACATTGACTGAAAAGACTATTTGCTCAAAAATCATAAAATACACTTACTGTTACTGGATGTGACGGTGGATCGCAAACAGTAGATGATGATCCACAGTTGAGGATTAACTTTTAAGCTACAACAACAGGATTAACCCACGAGTCCAAGACAGAACACTTATGTTTCCAAGAGACATAACCGGCTGTCGTCGTTGAAACAATAGAGGATGATGTGTACAGGATGAGGATTAACCCACGAGTCCAAGACAGAACACTTATGTTTCCAAGAGACATAACCGGCTGTCGTCGTTGAAACAATAGAGGATGATGTGTACAGATCACCGAGGGCGGGGTCTAGGCCACAGCCACACTGTCAATCAAACCCCTGTCTCCCTTTCTACGTCACAAAGAGCTGAATCTCAGAACAGCTCGTTCTGAGACAGTGCATATGATTTACTGAGATTGTAAAAAAAAACACTGGGTGGATTTTTATCATTCTAGGGTGGTTTTGCTCACACACTGCCAACACACATTTATGTTCAAACACCATGTAAAAGTGAATTTTCCATAATAGGTGCCCTTTAACTTAGAATCGAGACTTTTACGAAAAAGAAAAGAAAACTAAGAAAAGTGAGACAAATTAGATGGTTTGAATGAGCTGTTTTAACTGATCTTGATATGAGTTCTTTGTCTGCTGGTCTACATTGTTACTGGTCTGTCCGGTTTCGTCATGGCTTCTTCATTAAGATGACTTCTCATGATGACGACCCAGATGATGTTTTAGAACACGACCGCACCCATGATTTTCTTAGAAGACCGCGAACCTTGAACCTTTGTTCGGGTCTTTAATTCAAAAGTTTGTCCAGCCTCCAAGAGGAATTCTGGCCAATGAGACACTAAGTCCATTATAAGGATTATAAGTCCATCATGAATTGTTCTGGGATGCGTTTTGGTATGTAAATTGTGTAAATCTGAGGTCAGGCAGAGTTCCTGCTGAAATCTGTGTTCCTCTCTCTATGAAAGCTGTGGTCTGTTAGTCGCAGGGGTCAGGGACCTCTGCGTTCTTAGGGCCTTTGTTTTACAATTTCTGCATATCTCTTGAGTGCCTACGGGGCCATAAAAGTCCTTTCTGTGGGTTTTCTTATCCCAAAGCAGTCAATTTGGAGCCGTTTTGTGATTCTGGAATGTGGACTCCAGATCTGGAGTGCTGAATCCCATTTGAATGAATTCCATAGGAGATTCATTTAATTAATTTGTGTTTGGTTCACCCTCAAAGTCGTTACATAGCCTACTGTACCACCTAAAACTCCATAACAGGATTAGTCAAGGGGGAAGGAGGGCCCAGCCTGTGCAGGGGACCAGGCCGGAGAAGACCCTTCTGGCGGCCAAGGTAGAGCCGGCAGTTCAGAGAACTTACACTTGCGATATCTCGCGTACAATCTAACTTTATTTAAACCTTCCCATTTCAATTCTTACACACATACTGTATATATGTATAATGCGTGGAATTATAGGCCTACATTGTTTAAAGTGTGTTTAAACATGCTTACATCCATTCAAGTTTGTATATGAGTACAAGAGAATCGCAATGCTGGCAAAACTTTTTTTTATAAAAGTTGCTGCATAATTTCTGGATTTGAAATGAAAATAGTGAGTAGGTCTGTGTGTTTGTGGTACAGCCGCGGATCAGTTCCGCACTGCAAACACAGCATATGTGAAAGCACTATAGTGCATGCTGCTCCTGTACCGTATAAGCACTGTATATGCACTGCAAACAGAATATGTGTGAAACAGGCGTAACGTGCCTCAGTAGCCATAATTGCGCCGCACAGGTGTGCTGTGTCAAGACGCTGTGTCAGTGGACGTTTCCATTTAAGGCTACGTCCACATTAATCCGGATACATTTGAAAATGGGGTTTTCGTTTAAAAACGCTCTCCGTCCACACTTTGGACGGAGAGCCAAAGTGTGGCTTTTTCGTTTTCAGGCGTTTTCCAACGTTTCAGTGTGGATGAGAAACTTCTAAATTCACTTTACTGCGTATGCGTGAAACCTCACAAAAGCTCAGGTGATACAGATGGAAAAAAATAAATAATAATTTTATCGCACAATAAAAGGATAATTTTATTTAGTAAAGATCTCACCCTAACTGATGCGTCCAGGTTGCATTCAGTCACCATATGTTTGGTCTAAAACGCAACTGCTCTCCTGTTTTGCCGCAGGACAGCAAATGTGAGTACATTATCTGTCATGTTTGCAGTACTGTGCTATGAAGAATAGCACATATTAAGTAACAAAGAAAGTAACATATTTTAGCAACAGTGTAAAAATGAATAACACATAACAGGCACAATACTGATAAACATGAATATCTATTGGTACTACATGGATCACATGACTAAACTTACAACATCGTTTTGAAATACCTCCGGTTTCACTGTCCACACTACAACGCGAAAACAGCGTTTTCAAATTTATCCACTTTGGAGATTGTTTTCCAAAAGATACGTTTTCATTTACTTAAAACAGCGTCTTAGTGTGGACGGAAGGCCAAAACGGAGAGAAAATAGTATGGACAATAGTATGGCCATGGCCTAAGAAGTACAATCATTAAGATGAAAATAGTAAAATACTTCTAATGAACCAAGAGCCAGAGAAAATATCAAAAACCCTCAACCTGTCACATTTACCATTGTAACATTAAATAACACTCTTATTAACACACAACACATCAAAATAAGTTTAGGCTACTTCTTTAAAATACATCGTAATCATTATTATAATGATATTGTGTCATGCTTTAAAGTAAAATAATTACAATGTGTACTTTTTAAAAGTGTGCTTGAGTGTGCTAAAAACAAAGTGTACACTCTTTAAGTATAATTAAGTGGACTTTTTTTTCATTAACATTATATGATCTGCAAGTACGTTTTTTTTTGTAATACTTTTAAAATGTAAAGTATACTACAAATCAATACAATCAATACAATTCGGCACATCAATACAATTATTCAGTAAAAGCATGCAATTTTCGACAAATACTGATAGATGGCAATTTCTCAATTCATTTGAGCTTAGCTGGTAAATGTAACAGCCTTTTTTTAGATGCACAATAATGTGTTATATATGAGTATATAGTTCTCTAATGTTGTCTGGATACATTAGGGTTCAGACTACAAATGAAATGTGGCCGTATACATCCCTATTCACTCTGCTTCATTCATCCGCTTTTACACTGCACATTACTGAAATACTAAGAGTAAATGTGGTGAAGTGTGCTCTCAACCATGGCTAGTCAACAGAGATATATGAGCAGTTAGTAGTTAGTGAAATGAATAGAGTAAATGAAGGCAGACATTTAGGCTGAAAGTAGATGAATGGAATGGAACGTGAGTCAATCATAACATCTGTTATCTCAGCAGGTGTGCATATATGCTTTAAAACATGCCTGCCTTCAGCTTTCATAACTCTTCACATTTGAGGAACCCTTCATGTCTTCTGATCTGAGAGTTTTTAAACAGCTGTGATGACTAGCAGGTTTCTGGCTTCAGAAATGTTGCTGTTCTATAAACAGTGAGTCGCTGTAATTTGACTTAATTCAGTGGCAATTCATTCCAGGGTTTTTATCAAACATCACAAGAGGCATCAAAACGAAGCAGAGAAGAAAAAAAAAATGCGTGCAAAGACGCCCAGTGCTGCTCTCCCTGTAATTACAGATATTGATGAAAGGCAAAAAGCACTTGTAATTACGAATCTTTTGGAAACAGCTGTCTTCACGATGATGCCTGAATTATACAGAATTGGAATGATGTATGGAAAGGAACAAACCACCACAATGATGAGTTTTAACATTCAGCTTTAGTGTTTCATTGGGGGAAAAAGTCCTTGCTTTTTTCTGATAAAAAGTTTTTCTGACACTTTAATCATTGCTCTTTTTGAACTGCAGGTGTCCATTTTCAAGGAATCAATCAATCAATCAATCTATCTATCTATCTATCTATCTATCTATCTATCTATCTATCTATCTATCTATCTATCTATCTACAACGTATCTATCTATCTATCTATCTATCTATCCATCTGTCTGTCTGTCTGTCTATCGTTATTTATTACTGTCCCTTAATAATTTAAATCAAAATGAAAAATGAACCCAATGTTTTGACAAAATAAATAAGAAAGATTCTGCTCATATGGGTCATACATCAATATATTTTCACCAGTGTAAATTTGTGGTAAATTTTTGACTTTTAGAATTTTATTATTAACATCATCTAAGGTTTCTAGAAACACCCATATGTTGTGTGTACTGTATATATATATATATATATACATGCGTGTACACATAAATATACTGAAAATATGTTAGTGAACTGAAACTTCTTCAGCTCATGTCTAGCGAGATGTGTCTGACACGACCAAACCATTTCCCAAAAGCATGTTCACTGCTGTGAGCTTTAAGTTTCCCATATGTATTTCTTGTCATTAGCTTCTAACTGCACAGGTGAATGACAAGTGAAATTGAATCACATCAGTACTGCCCATACATTACTGCACACTCTTATCACATCTAATTTCATTCCACTTTCTCACCTCATTTTGTTCCTTACTTCATCCAAGTGTCCCTCTCCTCGGTCCACATCCTAAGCATTCGAGACCTTGTTTGCCTGGTTTGATTAAGTTGGAAATTAATCACCCTGCACTGGTGGATAATACAAGCAAATAATGTGATATAAGGGTCATATTTTGCATTAAACTATTTTTTCTGCTTTGGATACATTCAACATATTTCTTACTTACAGTATCTCTTCAGTGTATCTGCCTCAGGATTTTTAACAATTAAAAATCAGGTGCGAAACTTACCAACATCAACCATGTTTAGGTGGTTGCTAGGGTGTTTTGTGTTGCCACCTTGGCATTATTGGAATTCTAAGAGTCACTTCTGAACCTTAAAGGGGGGATTGACTGTGTAGACTGCCGCGGCGGGAGAGAGCCGTCTTTTCCCAGCTGTGCTAGGCAGACTTCGGTTGATCAGGCTTCAGCGTGATCTTGGGTCGAGGCCCCCGGGGAGACGGCTGTCTGCGGCGGCTGTCAGAGCGAGAACGAGGGTGGCCGCCCTGTCTGCACTGGGAGGATTGAGCCCGCTGAGAAGGGCGCTGGGGTGGGGCTCTAGCTGGGGGCTGGTCACGAGAGCGGCCTGCAGAAGAGCTAGCGAGGCGGGGCAGAAACAGTTCCATAGCCTGGGTTGCTTTTTGAACTTCGGAGATCTGGTCGACGATGCCCGTGATGGCAGATCTGAAGAGGCCGGTCGGGGAGGCCACAGCGCGTTCAGAATCTGTCGGCGAGTGTGAGCCACAAGTGTCTCTCAGACACACAGAGGGCGGCCATGCATCTCCCCAGAGCTTGTGCAGCGGCTTTAGTGGCGTGAAGGGCGAGGTCCGTAGCACTTATCAGATCCGTAAGAGCGGGCGGTGGGGGTGGGGGGGTTTCTACCACTCTCAGCCCACTCACGGAGAATGTCGCTCTGGAGGATTTAGAGGACTGACATGGAGTGGAGCGCCGAGGCGGCCTGACCGGTGGCGGCATAGGCGCGAGCATGAAAGTTCGAGGTCACTCTGCAGGCTTGGCTGTTTATCCCTTCTCGCCGCGAGGTGGAAACGTCGGAGTGGTTTCTGGCCGAGAGCGGGGCATTCCAGGACTTCGTGAGCTTAGCATGAAGTTCAGGCAGGAATGGGGCGGCCCGATTACAAGTGGAAGCAGAGCGCCGATGAAAATAGCTGCCGTCCATCTGGTTCGGGGCCTGCTCGGGTGGTGGCGACCACTCGAGACCAAGGCGTTCGACGGCTTGAGAGAGAAGGCGCATGAGTTCCTCCTCAATTCCGGCGCGGGTCCCCGCAGACTCTCTCGCAGAAGAACCGAGAGAGGACCATTCTTCACTGTCGGAAGCGAGCAGTGAACAGGAATCCTTCTCCTCCGCGGCGTCACCGGAGGCGACAGAGTGGTCACTCGGCGGCAACTGCATGTCCGGCTGGGGCGGGGAGGGAGAGCGGGGAGCGGGAGGTGGCGACGTCCCACTTGAATCCGCAGGGGGCTCCGGCGGCCTCTGGGAGCGGCGTTTCTTTTTCCACGGCGAAGTGAGAGGCGGCGCGGAAGTGGTTGTGACGGCCTGAAGTCGTGCCCGCAGGGAAGACAACGGCAGGTCCTCGCAGAGGTTGCATCCTCCATCAGCGGGGGCGAGCTCTGCGTGCTCCAATCTGAGGCAGAGGGCGCAGATGACAGGGCAATCTCCATCCTTGAGAGGAGCACGGCACGAACCGCAGAAATTACGAGGCATCTTTAAAAAGATGCTCGTGCTCTTTTAGTGGTAGAGTGAAAAGGATACACGTCATCGGATGACGCTAGCTCGCAGGGCGGCTGAAGGTGGCAGATGGCTGGCTTCTTCAGTCTCCGGTAGCTCGCTAGAAGGTGTCTTCTCGATGGCGACGGCTTCTTCTCAGCACAGCGGAAGCGTATAGCTCGCTGAAGGATGAAATAATCAACTTATAAGCCTACGAGAGCTCCTTTTATACTCTCTAGCCACGCCCATTCTGGGGGGCTCTGACGCAATGAGAGCGTGCCTGCTTCTCATTGATCGCGGGCTCAGCCCTGCTCTCCCATAGGCTTAAGCAGTTCTCTGTGAGCGAACCAATGAGCAGCTAGCCAGCCCGCTCATGGTCTGCTGCAAAGGAACTGCGTTGACAATGGATAAAAATTATGGAATCATTTTTTTTGGCTTCAACTTCTCGGAAAAGATTAATCTTTCCTGTAGCATAAGCTAGCTTACGCAATACGAGAGAACCTCTCGTAAGAGAACAAGCTGTTCACAGTCCATTTTGAAAATGAATGGCGATCGTAGCGGGCTGTGGTGCGACCGGAAGTTTTTTTGCTGTCTGTGCCTGGCGTGATTTAACTTCTCCCCTGTTGTTCCATGAAAACCCACAAAACATGGAAAGCTGTGAAGTAATAAATAGGGTTGTTTCTTCTTTGGGTTGACATAAACATCATAAAAAGGCAACAGGACTGACTGCTTTTAGCCTCTGCATTTGTCCTCAGACTGCAACTACTAGCGCTTTCACTGGAAAAGAGTTTACCCTCCTTCCGGTCTCGTTCGCCATCTTGAGAAATAGCCCTATACTATAGCATGCTCTTGGTTAATTTGGGAGAAACTTACTGCCTCAAGTAAACAAAATGTAACAAAATAAATATCTTAATGTTTATTTTCAACGTTTTAACACATATTGAAGGAGTAAACAAGCCAAAATCTGTGTGATTTTGATAAGTGATAATTGTGATAAATGCTGTGTGAAGAGTTGAAAATTTTTACCTAGGTAATGAGAAACATGAAAAAAACTGTGAATTGGACCAATAAGCAACCACCCAGGAAACCCTATGAAATGTAGTGAATCCCAACCCACCGTAAGGTTTGCATAGTCTCACATTTCTAGTATTATTTTACAAAAGTAAACACTTATAATTATGTTATGCATATTTAACAATCTACTACATAAACCTGAAATGTTTAAAAATTTGGACTACAGTCAATATTAGTGGTTTTTATTATTGATTTATTTTTACACACACACACACATATATATATATATATATAGTTATTCTCTGTGTTCATAGCATTGATTTAGGGGCTGTGCGCTTCTTTTTGGTGACTTTCAAACATTGATCGCCCAAAAATCATTTTGCATTAGCTTTAAATTAGGTTTAAAACACCATAGGAAAGCATTTCCCATATGATGGCTGTGCTTTCAAAAAGTTTGACTTTCAAGAACCCGAGAGAGGTCGCTGCAGAGGTCAGTAGTTGAGAAAACTGGCCGTATATTTTGAAATGTTTCATTTGGAGTCATTGCTTTTAAAAGACACGCTGTTTAAAACTACTGCCTCTCAAACACAGTTTGAGCCATTGTTCTTGGGAAGGATTTATTCAGTTTTAGAGATACTGTGGAACATTTATTCTCTGTGGGTTATCGAATGGCCCATTTTGACAAATGCATTAAAATCAGTTCACGTCACATTGGATTCAGTTAATCTTTTCATTACCTTCATTCCTGTTAAATAAGTCTATTTTCTCTTGACTAATAGTGTATTTTCATTTGCTAAATGTCTCATTTGCTGAACTTTATTGAATTTAAGAGGAACAGCTTAATTTCCGGCTTTGTGAGTTGATATTTTAAAATGGTCAATTGGGAAACCTGCAAAATGCAAATGCTGTAAACTGGTCAGTTTTTCCTCTCATTTTCACATTTGACTAGTAAGATTAATTCGTCTTTTTAATAAAAATAGGCATGTTTAATTAGACTGGCTGATTAGAGAAGATTAGAGAAGACTAGCACAGAAGAACTCATAAAACCTGTTAGAGAAAAGAGAGATATTTTATCACTAAATTAAAACACAGGAAAAAAGAAAAAAATCCTATTTTGCTTAAAAAAAAATTAAAGTTATTATTAAGGTCATTCATATTTTTTATTCATTGTTCATCATTTCCATGACAATTATGCACAATTACCCTGTAAATGTTATTACTGTAATTATTTTTGTTATTTTGTAGTCTAAAACAAAAAATAATGATATACTATTTACACTTCAAACTATGTATGGATTATGGCAATATTTGTTGTAACACAATTAATGTTGTAACACACTTACTGCTCAGCTACTGTTCGGATGCTCTTGCTTACTGCTCCGCGCTTTGCTCTATCGCTTTTATATTTTTTAGATATTTTATCTCCTTTTCACCTAATTTTAACTTCAGCAAATCAGCACAGTGCTCAAACGCTTGGATTACTTAAAAGTACTTCACACTTTTATTCAACCAGCTTACTGCTTACATTCCGGGGAAGAGAAAACTCAACTTCCTACATTCATAAGGATAAGAAAATGCCTCTTCTGGAATCAACTTGCTGCTCTAACTGCCACAGACTTTTACAAAGGATTGTAGTTCTTGAAACAAAGTTAATTGCGGGACCGACAAACCAGACGGAACGCACAACAGAGCTTCGTCATGGATGCCCTCAGCACACAGCCGGTGAGTCCCATGAATCTAGTGCTCCTCAACAGGCTATACTGACTGTAGAGAAACAAGCTGCTCAACTTACAAATCGATGGCACAAACAGGGAGCAAGACCCAAAGGCACTCGAGACATCAGATTGTCACGAGCACCACATATTTCAGCAGTAGCATCCTCTACCCCAGTTATGAGTCTGACAAGGATTGCAAACACTGGTCTCCTACCACCGCCTATAGATCTTGAGAACAGATTTGAAGTATTAATGAATGAGGAATCCCTGATTTTGACGAATGTGATCGAACACAGACTGAGTCAGCCTGTAGCTAACACTGATGCTAACCGGCGCTCAAGGTCGAGCAAACAGCGGCATTCAGCTCAGAGCACAGCGGGGCCCAGGACTCTGATAGTGGGCGACTCGGAACTCCTTAAGAAGGATTTCAATTAACTTTTTGAAACACTTAAAAGACTGAAAGTTGAAACATTCATCAGTGGACCACTCCCAGCAAGAGGAACAAACAGGTTTTCACGGTTGCTTGGGCTCAACACATGGCTGCAAAAAACCTGCAATATAAAAGGAGTGAACATCATTGACAACTTCAATCTTTTCTGGAGTCAGAGGCAACTGTTTCAACAGGATGGCCATCACCCAAACAAACTTGGTTCAAGAGTACTAAAGGACAATATCTACTTCTCCCTCCATCATCCTTCTGCAGTGTGTGCCAATCCATTCATCCTGAATGGCGCACACACCTGGATACAGTATTAATGAACACAGGACTTCACTTCAGCACCTGAATGGACATATTGCTGACACATCACACAAGAAAAAAGAAAACACCACTCAGCCAAAACAACCTCTGCTCACAGATACAATCTCAGCAGAGCCCTGCACACAGAGCTCACCACAGTCAGACTATGACATATCAGAACTGCTCCCAGATTCAGCACCCAAGGACAACTTTCTGGAAAACAGCGAGGGAAACCAGGACAGCATTGTACAGCCTCTGATAACACCAGAGAAACAGCCCCTCTCACCTCACATGTTATCCGTCTCTCCACCATCTCCACTTCTGTGCTTCTCAGAAAAAATTTAACAACTTGTGTCTGCTGGAACCAAACTGTCCCACTCTTTTGCTGCAAGCCCCTAGATACCAACCAAAAAATGGCAGGCCCCACAACCACCAAAGCTTTCGGGCCCAGCTCCCCCTCCCCCTCCCCCTCCTCCTCCGGGAGTTCTTCGGCCTCTGGCACAGCGCCAGGGCTCACACCCTCCTCCATCGGTTCGAGGTGAACCAAAACAACTGATACCAGCTCTAAGTGATATGCGCCGGGTCCTCGCTATTAAAACAATATCTTAATCAAATTTTTACAGAACAAGCGGGAACCCAGTGTGCCTGAATCTTTCTCTATTGCTGCTCAATTACATGATAGAAAATCTAAGGCCTTCAACAGCCGTACAGCAAACCCATCTAATCTGGTGCCTATTCCACGCCAGACTAACACTACTGTGGGGACAAAAAGTAAGACTGTTAAGTTAGCACTTTTAAACATCCGCTCACTTAAAAATAAATCACTTCTAGTCAACGACTTAATAACCACATACAACCTGAATTTCATGTTTCTAACTGAAACTTGGCTAGAAGACAGCTGTAGTGCAACGGTCCTAAACGAAACATCCCCTCCTAACTTTACTTATATGAGTGTCTGCAGAGCGGGTAAGAGAGGTGGGGGTTTAGCTGCTCTTTTTAAAGATGTTTATCAATGTAAGCAAATATCATTTGGGAATTATCCCTCTTTCGAATATCTGGGTATTGTGTTAAAAGGTGCTCCACGTATTTTACTTATCATTGTTTACAGGCCTCCAAAATACTCTCCAGCCTTTGCTGAGGACTTTATAGAACTGTTATCAACAATTGCCTCTGAGTTTGACTGTTTTGCCATTGCTGGAGATTTTAACATTCACATAGATAATGCATAAAACAATATGGCAAAAGAAATCATAACTGTTTTAAAAACTTTTGATCTGACTCAGCATGCACATGGTCCCACACACAATCGTGGACACAATCTAGATTTACTTATCAGTACAGGTTTAAACATCTCATCGATTGTTATTAAGGATGTAGCACTGTCTGATCATTTCTGTATTTTCTTTGATATATTAATCTCTCCTGCCGTTGAAGCTAGATCTGTGTCTGTCAAGAAGAGATGCTTAAATGAAAACACTGGTGTGCTATTTATGAAGGCTATGTCTTTAAAACCAAGCATATCTGCTGACTCTATTTATTTTCTCCTTGTTTCTTGGAGAAACTCAACAGCAGTGCAAAATATATAAAGACAATGCAGAAGAGCAGAACGCATGTGGCGGAAGACAAAAATTGTAGTCCATTATAGCATCTACAAAGACAGCATCCATGCTTTCAATAGGGAACTAGGCAAAGCTAGACAGACTTTCTTCTCAAATATTATTATAAACAACAATATAAACAACACACGCACTCTTTTTGCTACTGTAGAGAGACTGACAAACCCCCCAAGCCAGATTCACATAGAAATGCTTTCAGAAAGGAAATGCAGTGAGTTTGCTTCTTTCTTTTCTGAGAAAATCAATAACATCAGAAAGATGATCAGCACATCCTTGAGTGGCACTGGGGTCAGGCAGATCAGACCACAACCTGAGAAAGTTACTATGTCTGATTTCGAAGAAATCGATGGCACAATTTTGGTAGAAACCGTACATCACCTTAAAACATCAACCTGCGCCCTTGACGCACTTCCCACATCTTTTTTCAAAAATGTGTTAGACAGCTTAGAAGCAGATCTCCTAGAAGTGGTAAATGCCTCACTTCGCTCTGGGAGTTTTCTGAACTCCCTGAAAACTGCAGTTGTCAAGCCCCTACTGAAAAAGAGCAATCTGGATAAGACCATCTTAAGCAATTATAGACCGATCTCAAATCTTCCTTTCATAGGCAAGATCATTGAAAAGGTTGTCTTCAATCAGCTGAACAAATTCTTAAGCTCAAATGGATACTTTGACAATTTTCAATCTGGTTTCCAATCGCATCACAGCACAGAGACAGTGCTCATAAAGATAATAAACGATATTCGCTTAAATACTGATACAGGCAAATTATCCGTGTTGGTACTACTCGACCTCAGTGCTGCATTTGACACTGTCGATCACAACATACTTCTTGACAGGCTGGAAAACTGGGTGGGGCTTTCTGGGATAGTCCTAAAATGGTTCAGGTCATACTTAGAAGGGAGAGGTTATTTTGTGAGTATAGGAGAACATAAGTCTGAGTGGACATCCATGACTTGCGTAGTCCCTCAGGGCTTGATTCTTGCTCCACTCCTATTCAACCTGTATATGCTCCCAATGAGCCAAATAATGAGAAAGAACCAAATCGCTTACCACAGCTATGCAGACGACACACAGCTCTACTTAGCCCTATCGCCTAACGACTACAGCCCCATTGACTCCCTGTGCAAATGCATTGAAGTAAACAGTTGGATGTGTCAAAAACTTTCTGCAGTTAAACAAAGACAAAACTGAAGTCATTGCGTTTGGAAACAAAGATGAAGTTCTCAAGGTGAATGCATACCTTGACGCTAGAGATCTAACAACTAAAAATCAAGTCAGGAATCTTGGTGTGTCTCTAGAGTTAGACCTTAGTTTCAATAGTCATGTCAAAGCAATAACTAAATCAGCATACTGTATCACCTGAAAAATATTGCAAGAATTAGATGCTTTGTTTCCAGTAAAGACTTAAAGAAACTTGTGCATGCTTTCATCACCAGCAGGGTGGATTACTGTAATGGCCTCCTCACTGGCCTTCCTAAAAAGACCATAAGACAGTTGCAGCTCATACAGAACGCTGCTGCCAGGATTCTGAGCAGGACCAGAAAATATGATCACATCACACCAGTACTCAGGTCTTTACACTGGCTGCCAGTTACATTTAGGATTGATTTTAAAGTTTTATTACTGGTATATAAATCATTTAATGGGCTAGGTGGGACCTCAATATATTGCAGATATGCTCACTGAATATAAACCCAAAAGATCGCTCAGATCATTAGGATCACATCAGCTAGAAATACTGAGGGTTCACTCTAAGCATGAAGAGTCTGCTTTTAGCTATTATGCCAGCCGCAGCTGGCACCAGCTTCCAGAAGAGATCAGGTGTGCTCCTACAGTAGTAACATTCAAATCCAGACTCAAAACACATCTGTTTAGCTGTGCATTTACTGAATGAGCACTGTGCCACTGTTCGTCCGACTATTACTGTACTTTTTTATTCTAATTTTTTTTAATTATTTACTGTATTTTATTTGTATTATTATGATTTTTTTATTCTAAACTGTTTTAATTATTGTGATTTCTTTTGATTATTTTAATTTCTTCCATGTAAAGCACTTTTAATTGCCACTGTGTATGAAATGTGCTATATAAATAAACTTGCCTTGCCTTATGCATGCTTTCGACTGTGTTAGGCCTGTTCCCCCCGCTACCCCCCCCCCCCCCCCCCCCCGGTTCCGTCCCTAATTTTTTAGTTTTTATTTTTGCAAATAACAATCGAGGTGAGTGACTGAGTGACCTGCACATTGAGTGACCTTGCACATTAAGTTAAAATATGATTTTCTCCAGTCACTGTAAAAAAAAAAAAAAAAGCCAACAAAGCTTGCAAACTAGCATTAAGAAAAGCGGCCAGAAGGATCAAGTTTACCAACCGATAAGGGGTCTATATGTTCATCAAATACTTTCACTTAAAACTCACTAAATCCTAGCCTCTGTCCATTCAGAAATGTCAGTACTTACTGTAGGTAGAAACTTATACATAGGAGCCTGATAAAAAATGTTAATAATAAAGAAAAATGTTAGATGGACTTAGCTTTTGCATCTGAAGTCTTCATATATTGATTTTAACAAATAAATTACTTGCATCCTATATAGAGGTCAGCTGGGACTTTTTGTTTCCAATGCATGTTAAGATGAGTTTTATGAAAGCTCCCTTGTCCTTAAGCATCTGTCCTTGAGAATAAAATCAAACCCTTGAGTTTTCTCGGCTGTATGTGCAGCTACCTTTGATGTGCATATGGTTCTGTGTTTAATTCATCCTTCAAAGTGACAGTAATTGCTTGACTCATGTTTGTCTGGCCAAGCACAAATTCCAGCAGTGACCAGGCATCTGTCACATCATATCTGTGAAAAGCCAGAGTAAAAAATGAAAGCAGGCCATTGGGTGAGCTCACTAATTGGGATCGAGGAACATCTTGTTGAACCTCTAAGGAACGGGAACATGTGCTTTTTATTCCCTCACCTCATGCTCATGGAAGCAGCGGAGGATGTGTTATAGTTTCATAGGGGGCCACTCTCCCAAAACACTCGACGCAGCTGAAATAAAGAGAGAGAGGGACAGAAGGAGAAGACAACAAAATGAAAAAATGCATTTGAGAGAAAATCTGAGAGAACAATTTAATCTCCCAGAGTTGGTGGGCAGCCACATGTCTCTGAATCACATCACTTCCTGCTGTTTTTTACACTGCTGGGGCTGAAAGATTTTATAGGCCCAACATCTCATGAACTGTGTCAATTTCCAACAGACAAATGAAGCACTAATGTTATTAGAATTCTGGTGCATTGGCTTCATCAGCAGGAGAACCTAAATACTGCAATATCTTATCAATAATATAGGCTTTATAACATATATAAACATTAAGTTTGGGCTGCTTAACTGGCCAAAAAATTTGAAAATCTGATCACAAGTAGGATGTATTAGGATTAAGATGTTATTCTGTTTTCTTAGCATGCAGGTAAGGTAACATTTTGCATATAAATTGCAGCGGTGCATAATGAATCACAAAAAGTAGAATGTAGGACCTATGTTTTTTACCTATGCACCTATGTTTTTCAATGCATGAATCAAACTCACCTGGAATGCCAACAATGTGGATTTCCATCATTCCATCTCTGCTCATACTCTAATGAGAGTTAGTTGATATGTAGTTGCAAAGTAAGTAAACAGTGTATTATCATAGTTAGTGTCTAAGTGAAACTGCATTAACTTCCAGCTGCTGGGAAACTTGTTGATGTAAGCTGTGGTCTTCCAATGAACCGGCTGATCCCCGTTCCTGCTCGTTTTATGAATTGCTGCCCTTATAAGCCAATAAAAAGGAAAAATATACATTTGGTTTGTATGATCGATCTGCCGTAGTACTTCTGATTTAAAAGGCAGGTTTGATTTGATGCATTTTTCAAGACTCTAAATAATAAAAAATAAATAACGCTTCCTTGGAATAAAAATCAAATAGCTTAGATTAATTTAAACTGCACATTGCCGACACACAACTGCAGCATCTCAGTAATTAAGCATCATAATCTAATGTGCAATATATTTATACACATACATGTACCTCTTTTGCACATTATACATATCTCCTTGCCATAAAATACATTTTTTTTAAATTCTATGGCTTTAATTGTCACGGGTTGGTTCAAGGAAGTCGGAGAAGAAGGTAAAATTAACACTTTCTTTAATATAACAAAACTCAGGAACAGGCAGACAGGTCAGACAGTTTTAAACACAAACACACCGGACACTGAAGTGAAGACAGGCAGGAACTTAAATACACAGTGAAGATGATAACATAATGACAGGCAGCTGTGAGGGAGGTGATCAGTGTCCATGGAAACAGATTGATGGCGGGAAACTCAAAAACAAACAAACAGACAGTCCAAGTCCTGAAGACGGTCCATGACATATCCCACGCCCCCCTCAGGCAAGGCGTGACCTCACGCTGTAACAAAATGACGGAGGGGGGACCGGGGGAGGTTCTGGTGGAGGATGAGATGATGATGAAGTGCAGGAGATATGCTGGAGTGACAAGGTGGTGAAGGCACGATGACGATTCCCTGACGGCATAGGTGGAGATGGCCCGGTGGCGCAGACCCAGAGCCGTCCAGTACCGACAGCCCACAGCAGAGTAGATGGAGGGAAGAGACCAGATGGCGAGGAGACTGATGAGGGATGACTGACGGAGACTCTGTGGCAGAATCTCTCGGCGCAGACGGAGCTGGCAGGTCGATAGGCCGAGATTGAGTGCAGAGAACCGAGGCTGGAGGTGAAGCCATAGGATCCTCATGCACAGGCGCTGTGGATGGTGGGCTGACCTGCAGCTCGACATCGGGGATACTCCTCGAAGACGGTGCAGGGCTGCACACATCCAGCAGCGGCGGGGCTGGAGAACTGACTGAGATGGGTGTCACGATGGTATTGAACTAACAGAAGGCAGGCAGATACAGTCACTGCACAGATCGGAAGATGATGAAGATGCAGATGACGGGTGGGATAGGGTGGGAAAAGTATCTTTGTTCCTGAAGATCATCAGCCAGTCCTTCTGTTCCATAGAACGAGTCCCCTCGTTCGCAAATGTTGTGGGCTCACACCCCTGGTCAGTCTCTTGTTGGAGCTCTTCCTCCGGGGCGAGGGTCAGCTCTGTCCTCTTCGTCTCGGGCTCTGACTGACGCGTCGCGGTGGGTGGTAGCTTTCCGTCTGCGGAGGGCATGCATGAGATCTTCGCAGTCGAGGGTGGTAATGCTGGCTCTGGGTCTGGCTGTGTACCTGATGACGGCCTCCATCCAGTTCAGGTTAGACGTGTCTGGGAGGTCGATATGCTGGTGGAAGGTGGCCCCGAACCAGAACAGGGTTTTCAGGATTTCGTCATCGAGGGGGCTGGTGAGTGCAAGAACAAAAAAGTCTCTGGAGAAAGACAGAAAATCTTGGGTCTTCTCAGCTAGGGCGATGAACTCATAATCCATCTTTTTTGGGGTACGGTATTCTGTCTCGGGTTGGTTCAAGTACGAGGAAGAAGAAGGTGGAATGAACACTTTCTTTAATATAACAAAACAGACAGCGTGTAAACACGAACACGAACAATACCGGACCCTGATAGCAAACCAATAACCATACAACCAATACCAGATGAAAAAAAAAAACAATTTCATCCCTACAATTTTTCTTTTAAGACATTTTTTAGGGAAGAAAAGACTATTGCAATTTATATTTCATGCTGACTCAAGTTGATTTTGAAGAGCTGAAACATTTCTGAGGAGTGTACAAGCCTAGAATCTACATTGCTTTACTTTGAAAAATGTACTTGTTGTAATGTTTTACACCCCTTTACACATACACATACTCATTTACATCTTTTATCTTGCACTCTCTTGCACCCATGATGCTGTTTTGGGACTTTTGAGAAACCTTCTCCCTGCTTGCCACTGCTTATTCTAAGGGGTAAAACTAATCTAATGATCGCTACTTGGGCAATAATATAATACCTGCATGTGAGTGCTGGGATTCGTTTTGGAAAGGTCAAGTTTTGCATATCCCACCCCTTCTCTGTCACCAGGGCATGCAAGTCTTCATCGTGGTAGGATTGCATAATTATGTGGCGGGCGCTGACGGTACCTGTGTCACCGGTGAAGACACCTCTCTCAGATACGTCCTATCTGCCTTCACACAGGAAGTGGTCGGGGTTAAGAGTTTAAAGACTGCTTGTCCCAAACTCCAAGATTAATTGACTGTGGTAGGAGTGAGATAAAGAAGCACATTAAGACTTAAGAAATCTTCTGCTCCAGGTTTTAAGCGCTATTTTAAAGTCTGTTTAAATTTTTTCCTCAGAGCTGTCAAATTCAACATCATCTCCGTTCCAAGACCATCAGACTCATGGCGCATTAGAAAATAATTCAAAATTCTCTTTCTCAAAACAGCAAACTCGTCTCATGCAATAAAAATCACTGTCAGTCAATCTCAATGTCTTATATTTAACAGAATCCTATTAAAGAATAATTGTTCTTTGCACTGTTTCTCAGATTCATTTCTTGGCTGTAATTTTTACATAAACATAAAGAGAAAGACATTCAAAATATTAGACTTACTCTTTAAAAGTTGTTGGTTAGTAAGATTTCCTATTTAAAAATTAATATTTTTATTCAGTAAGGATGCATCAAATTAAACGAAAGTGTCACGATTTGGTTGTATTTCATGTTCCTGTTTCATGTGATCCTGCCAATGCCATGTGTTCTGTGTTGTTGCTACCTGTACCATGTAATTGGTTCATTGTCTTGTAATTAGTCTTGTGTGTACATAAGCCCATGTTTTCCACGTGTCCTTGTCAAGTACTGTCTGTGTAACCAATGTTGGTAAGTGTTCTAGTCTTGTCCAATGGTTTATGTTTAATCACATTTTGATTATTTGTAAATAAATGGCTTTGGTTTCTTTAAACTTGCCTTCAGTGGACTAATCCTTACAGAAAGTGACAGTAACAGCTTTTATAATGTTACAAAAATGTATAATCCAAGTAAAATTTTGGATTACACATATTCAATATGTGTTTAGCTAGCTGCTTATTTGAATGTTTCTTAATAGCATATTGGCTGTTTATTAGTACAGTAAGACTTTATTTTACGACCTGTAAACAACTGCGTAAGTAAACCGAAAATACGTTGTACGTTTCTGTAATTATAGAGTATCTCCGTGTAGGTATAAGGGAAAAAGGTGTTATGTTTTGGGTAATAAAGCGGTAACAAGCAGATATACAAGAAAACTATATTTATAATGTAATTATTTTAAAACTAACAGGTACCTATTCTGTTAATATATTCCAGGCAAAAATTGTTAGTCTGTTGTATATTAAATTTATCATCACATTTCTGGCAAAATATGTTCTTGTGCAAAAAGGGTTACGGCCTGCGGGTTCTGAACCGATCCCTTCACATGCTGCCGTTCAAGATGCTCACTGCCAAACGCATTTTTGAATGTGTGCCGCCCAGGATTGGTTTGCAGCGATCGACCTGAAAAATTCCTACTTTCATGTCTCCATGCTCCCTTAACACAGACCGTTCCTACAGTTTGCTTTTGAGGGGCAGGCATATCAGTATGCTGTCTTCCCATTCGGGCTAGCCCTGTCTCTTCACGTCTTCATGAAGGACGTCGAGCCAGCCCTTGTTCCCTTCCGGGAACACGGCGTTCGCATTAGGGGTGGGCGATATGGCAAAAATATCATATCACGATTTTTTTTAGGAAAATCACGATCACGATTCTTTTTCAAGTTGGTTTTAATATTTTGCAAGTGGCTGTTCATTACAGCCAAACTAATGTCCCTATGTTAAAAACAAAGCCTTAGGTAACAAAAGAAAAAAGAAAGACATACATTTAGGCCAGTGGCGAAGATAAAAAATCTTTGTCATTATTTTCTTTGTTATTAAAAAAATAAGACAAGATAAACATTGCACAAATTAATATTAAAATTAAATAAATAGTGCTTTATTTTTTCAGATGCAGTAGGTGTATTTAGCAGTAGCATTGAAGAATGTAATTAAATTAACAAATATGAAATTAAAACACTACATAGACTTCACTGAATAAATTATTGATACTTATTAAAGCTACTATTAAAGTTCTCAGTCAGTGAGTGATTTTCTACTTGTGTTTTTTTTTTTTTTTTTTTATTAACACTAAAGGGATAGTTCCCTCAAAAATGAAAATGGTCTTAATTTACTCTCTCAAGATATTTTAAACCCTAATAAGTTTCTTTCTTCTGTTGAAAATAAAAGTTATTTGGAATAATGTGGGTAACTGAACAGTTGCTGGTCCCCCTATAGTTTTTATAGGTTCTCTCCTGAAAGTTAATGGGGACCAGCAACTGTTTTGTTACCCACATTAAAAAAATCGTCTTTTGTGTTCAGCACAAGAAAGACATTAATACAGGTTTGGAACAATATTAGAGTGAGTAAATAAAGACTTTTTTTTGTGAACTATCCCTTTAAGGACAAGCGGCAGTAGGCTACTATTTATTCCTGTCGCTTTTAGACCAGCACGCGACGATAGACGCATATTACACCAGATATTCTCTCAAATGTTTGCTTTCACTTTAGACATAGCCTGTTTATGTAAACATTGTGTGTATTTAACAGTATTAGCATAATAAGACTTGAAAGATAACTAGTCCAGTATTCAGGCGCTGTTTGACAGGCTTCTAGTTCCTGTGAGCGTCGGGGGTATGCACTCAGGAAAGCGCACGTTAGAACAGTGCATTAGCGCGTGAATTAAATGTTTAACCGGTAAGGCTTATGCAAATAATGAACTTTTGTGAATTGCAGTGTCCCGTACCAATTCATTAACGTGTGATGTGTAGGCTACATCACGTTATACAGTTGAGACAGCGCCAGAACTGAACTGATAGAATGCACTGTAACACGATACTACGATATTTCTTCAAAAGCAGATCGCGCAAGACTGTGGGTCCACTGAAAATTTTTCAGAGACTCCTGGGGCATATGGCATCTGCAGCCACGGCAACGCCACTCAGATTGCTTCATATGAGACTGCTTCAGCTTTGGCTTCACGACCGAATCCCGAGGTGGGCATGGTAACACGGCACCCTCCGAGTACCAGTTACTCTGACTTGCCATTAGACCTTCATCCCCGTGGTCGAACCTCAGTTTTCTTTGGGTCGATAAGTGTAATTCCTGCGGCCTGTAAATTAAAGTGGTGCTTGATATCCCCTTGTTCTGTGTAGATACAGGGTAATTGTAAGGGGATACAAGCACCACTTTAATTTACAGGCCACAGGAGTTACACTTACCCTGTAATTGCACAGAATAACGGGGTAAGACTTACCCTTAATAAGAGTACCTTTCTCTGTAATTACTGTGCAAATAGTGTTGTTTCGTATTGCTAGATTACGAAACAACACTATTTGCACAGTAATTACAGAGAAAGGTACTCTTATTAAGAAAAAAAAAACGTTTTAATTACACAGTATATTTGTCCTGTCATTGCAATACAATGTGATAAGTAAGGTAAGTACTAAGAACTACATGGTACAGTCTAAATTAAAATCATAGCAGAAACGTTTTTTTATACTTTAAGTAATCTAGTAAGAAAAGCCAATAATATAATTTTAGTTTTTATCATACTGTGCTTACTTACAGCCATGTATATATATATATATATATATATATATATATATATATATAATATATATATACCTGTATATATACACATATGTACTTACAGCCATATACATATATATATATATATATATATATATATAACTTAACGTATAGTTCAATAATACCTACACAGAGGTACAGTACACTATAATTACAGAAACGTACACTGTAATTTTGGTTTCCTTATGAAGTTATGTGCAGGTTGTATATCTGCTTGTTACCCCTTTATTATCCAAAACATAACATATTTTCCCCTTATACCTAGACAGAAGTACACTATAATTACAGAAAAGTACACCGTAATTTTGGGTTTACTTACGCAGTTGTTTGCGGGTCGTAAAATAAAGTGTTACCATAACTGCTGCAACTATCAATAAGCAGTAATTATGAGATTGTTGGGGGAAAGCTCCTAGTTAGTGAATATGTCTACCCTAATCAAAAGTGACCTTATTTTTTAAAAAGTGCAAGTTCTTTTTTAACTTTATTCCTCAACATATAACATATTAAAAATATATATTTTAAAATGTAAAAAATATTTTACAATATTGATAACTGTATGTTTGATCACATTGAGAAGCATAATAAGTCAAATAATAATAATAATCCAAAACAAAAGAACAACCAACAGAACAAAAAAAACGTACCAACCTCAAATATTTGTTAATGTATGTTGATTGATTGGACAGACAAGAAGGTGCAAGAAAGAAAATGCATCAGTAGACATCCATGTAAAATATCCATGCTTTCAAATCTGTCAACATTGGATATTACTGAAGAAGTATAAAAATAGTTTAATCTATTCGCCTTCATGATGTCTAAACCCATATGACTTTCTTTCTTCTGTGAAAACCCAAACAAAAATCAATCAAATATGCATAATTGTCGAGTCCTTCTACAGTATGTAAATGGTTTGGAACGTCTTGTCATGAATAAATTATTTTCAAACATATGTATGATTTTTAATGGAGAACATTTCATGCATGCTCTTAAGAAGACATTTATAATTGTATTTGTTTATTTTTTTTATTCTTGCTCTATTAAAAGACCTCAGTAATAGGGTTCAGCATTATACAGAATCACTGCATAACAGACGTCTCTTTGCCTATTACAGATGAGATACAAACACATGACTCCCAGGAGAGTGAAACAAAGATCTCTATTATCTGTCAAATGTCAACTGCACTACTGCACATGAGTGTACTTTAGGGAACAGTGCTCTTTAAAAGGCAGATTTAGAACATGGATTTAAATGCAGAGGCAGGATCATAGTGAGCACTCTGCGTATATATTGGTTAATGCTCGACTTTATGAAGACAAATGTGGGAATGATATCCACAGTTTGATTAATGTGATGCCGATCCGTAAGTGTGTATCTCAGCTCATGAACAGGCTAAGGGTGAGGCCAAATCCTCTTATACCAACGTGCAAAGCTTGATTCAAATACTCGATGGAGAGAGAGTTCCTTCATACAAGATAGCAGAACTGCTGAGAATTTGTTGTCAATTTCCCATCATTAAATTACATCTATGGTCACATCCTGGATTTTATCAACTTCGAGTATTACAAAACGAGCCAATGGCAAAGAAATGCCATGGGTCTGCGGAATTTGCATGGTGGAAATCCGCTCCACATCATGGGTATAAAAGGAGGAAGCCGGCAGAATGCATATGTTTCATTTGGAAATCCTTGGAAAATACATGACCCAGAGGGATGCATAAGGAGAACACTCCAGCAGCAAGTGTAATATTTCAACCCCAGGAGTGGCAAGGTGGCTTGCCAAGGGAAAGACACATGCTCAGAGGCTTACAGTGAAAAAACACATGTGGGAGTCGCTCAGAAGAGGGACCATGCACACGGGAGGCACCTAGCCAATGCGCAGGCAATAGACACTAACGCCGACGTCTGGAGTGCTGGAGGCTTTCGGGGAAGCTCACCTGAAAGGAATGTCGCACATATCCAGCTCTGGGACAGAGGAGGATGAGGGGTACACAGCCCGGGGGTGGCTCACCATGTTGTCCCAGAACTCTGTGTGCTCAGGGATGGATGTGTTACTTCTTTCTTTAAAACATAATCCATCTTGTAGTCATCCAGGCAAGGTTCAAAGTCCATGTTAGCAATCCAAATCCAAATAAAAAAACACAAGAAACAGGCAAGGAACACAGAACTCTGAAGTGTGGTGACCATTTACAATGACTCCGTGACAAGGACAGAAACAGACATGGGCCTCTATCTTGCACCCGGCGCAAATGACTTTATACACTGATGCATTTATCATTCCTATTTTGCACTCGCGCAAAGCAGGCTTTTTTCCTCCACAGATGCACGTCGGTAAACTAGGGAATGAACTTGCACTCCCTGGGCGGGTTGGCGCAAAAAGGAGGCGTGTGTCGGCGCAAACAATCCCTGGTGCTATTTTGCAGTTCCAGAAAACAATTGCGCCAATGACCAGAAAAAACCTGGTCTAAAGTCAGTGGCGCGTTGCACGTTCATTCAGATGCTATTTTAATCGCGCATGCTTGGCCATAATACACAGTGTGAACAACACGCATACACTGTAGATGATTCTCTCAGCTACACAGATGCATTTTACTTTTTGCAAATCATACATTATTAGAAGGAAAAATATATAAACATGAGGGAAATCATTGTTGTGTCCGTGACGATGGGAAAAATAGGCATAAAACTTACACATTTACCCAAATTATTATATGCATGTTTAACCGAAGTTAATTTGGGTGGGTTTGTCCCATCTCCAATGTCCCTTCTCTTTCTTTTACGGGCCTGATGAGAACATTGATCTCCTCGGCTGTGAACCGATGCTGAAGCACGCCTGGTAAATGCGCCGTTAAAATAGTATTGCTCCATGGAACAAGCGCACCTCGTTCATCATGCTCTTAAAGGGAATGTGATATGATGCTCTTATTGGTTTATTTCCATTATGCCTAAACCACACCTATGAATAATGAAGCTACTCCAGACCAACCCCTTTTAGATTTGCGCCAGGCGCAAGAGGCATTTATCCTGCCGGGAAGATAGCAACAGTGCCGGGATCCTCCCACAAAGTTACTTGCGCTTTGTGCTTTGACACTTGCATTTCAGATCGTTAAAATAGGGCCCATGGTATTTATAGACCTTATGTAGGGACCCCACCCCTTTTCAACGTTGCGCTCGTTGTCTTATGACTTCCGGTCTGTATTTTTACAACGACCTTGCATAGGTAAGAATAACTGCTCGTAAAAAAACGAGTCGAGATTTGTTAAGACATCTGCTTTACAATGTTTATGATAAACCTTACAATGCTATGATAACTTTTGTTAACTCTACAATAAGTAAATGCACTTCACCAGCTAATTACTCCTCGTCAGCAATGCCATAGAGATATACAGAGCAACCGCAAAACGGAAGTTCAAAGACAATATTCTAAAGATGATGGCGCCCACGTTTCTCTGGTGCATAATGTCTATACACAGAACTAAACAATGTAATTAGATACAGCTGTGTGAAATGATGAGTGATGAGAACAGACAAACACAGTAGACTCTGGCTCAGGAATGGCAGACACCGACTCAGGATCAGGAACAGACACCGGCTCAGAAACAGGAAATGTCTCCGACTGCACAGATGTCGTGTGAGCCGTCTCTGTCTGGGCAGATGTGGCGTGAACCATCTCTGGCTGGGCAAACATGACCTGAACAGTCTCTGACTAGGCAGGCGGGATTTGAACAGTCTCTGGCTGGGCAGATGGAATGTGAACAATCTCTGGCTGGGCAGACAGGATGTGAAGAGTCTCTGGCTCGGCAGACGTGACGCGAGCTGTGAACCGTCTTTGGCTGGGCAGGCTGGCTGTGTCTCCTACTCCTCCTTCTCAAGACCACCGGACTCGGGACCACCAGAACTGGAACCACCGGCCGTGGGACCACCAGTTCATTAGGAAGACGGGAAGTCTTCCTCCTCCTCCTTGTCCTCGAGCAACTGGGTGCTGTTCTCTCCCCAGAATTAACCAGGAGCACAGAAGATAGTTCATAACAGAAGACTTCGCCCTGCCAAGATCCAGCAGCAATCACCATCATGAATCCAGCAGTCAAGCTTATGTGTCTCCATCAAGGAGATCGACCCATTGAGAATTATGTTGTTGAATTTTTGGAGCTGGCTCATCTGAACTGCATAGAAGAGGTATGCCTAATGATCTTTTTTCGTGGAGGACTATCTGAACCGCTCAGTTCATTCATGCCCATGCATGATCCTCATGGGACTTTAGAGCACTACATTGACCTGGCCCTTCTGTTGAGCGGATCATCATTTACTGTGGATGTGGTGGAGGACCTCCGTGAGCTTACCATATCCCCTCAGCCAAAGCTTCACGTCAGCCATGTCCAGCCAGAGCTTCACCACGACATGCCTGAGCTTCCTGCCGAGCCTGCGCTCACCGTCAGCCCTGCCGAGCCTGAGACGCTCGCCATCAGCCCTGCCGAGCCAGAGACGCTCGCCATCAGCCCTGCCGGGAAAGAGACGCTCCACGTCAGCCCTGCCGAGCCAGAGACGCTATACGTCAGCCCTTCCGAGCCAGAGACGCTCACCGTCAGCCCTGCCGAGCCAGAGACGCTTCACGTCAGGTGACAAACAGGAAAATAGGTAGATCCAAATGAAGTATGGCAGTAGGTGTTTATTAAAATGTAATCCATCTCATAGTCATCCAGGCAAGGTTCATAGTTAACAGGGGCACAGGGGAGACAGGGCTGACGGTGAGCGTCTCTGGCTCGGAAGGGCTGACGTATAGCGTCTCTGGCTCGGCAGGGCTGACGTGGAGCGTCTCTTTCCCGATCATTAGGAAAGATCATTAGGCATACCTCTTCTATGCAGTTCAGGTGAGCCAGCTCCAAAAATTCAACAACATAATTCTCAATGGGTCGATCTCCTTGATGGAGACACATAAGCTTGACTGCTGGATTCATGATGGTGATTGCTGCTGGATCTTGGCAGGGCGAAGTCTTCTGTTATGAACTACTCTGAGGCTTGTAGATGTAGATCCAAACACAGCTTTATTTGAGGGCAATCCAGAGGCGTAATCCAATGTACAGGCAAGGGTCATACGCAGATAGGCAGTCCAAAACAGATACACAAAGAAACAAACAAAACAGGCAGGGACCAGAGGCAAGAGAGTAATCCAGGGAACAGGGCAAGATATCCAAAAACCAAGAGACAAGAAAACAGCAAGAATGCTCAGAATTGCAGTGTAACACTTAAACAAGACTTCGCGGTGAGTGACTGAATGAACATGGTATATATAGCCAGACTAACAGGATGATGAGACAGGTGGATGTGATCAGTGATGATGAGTCCGGGCAGTGAGTTCTGGGAAATGTAGTTGTGAGTGAAAATAGTCTTATCTGGAGTGCCCTCTGGTGTCTCTCAGGGGCACTCCAGCTGGTGATCGTTACATAGATAGCCTACATGCCTGGATGTCACATTTTAAATCCTACCTGTTGGCTTTCAGGAATGCATGCAGTTATTTAGCTGCTGTCGCATCAATTGACATGCCATCTCCTTTTCTCTCTTTCTTTTTCTATTTTTAGCCCCACAGCATTTTGTTTTATCCATATTTTTCGACGACAACTTACTACTCGTACCTGCTCGCTCAGTGCTCACGGCGCCCCCGCCCGCTCGCGATATTACCCGCCCCCCTTCTCCATGAGGGCGCCTACTCCGATGAGGCGAGTGAAGAAGTAAGTTACTGCTGAGAGTATAAGTCCCTGGACTGAAGGCCAAGTAGCACCGTAAACCAGCTCAATCTCTTCCATCTCAGATTGGGGTATACTTTATTTTATTTTATTTTTACTCTTAACTGTTTTTATTTATATTCATTCATTTACTGAATGAGCACTGTGACACTGTTCGTCCGACTGTTACTGTACTTCATTTTATTTTTGATACTGTATTTTATTTTTATTATTATGTTTTTTTATTCTAAACTGTTTTAATTATTCTGATTTCTTTTGATTATTTTAATTTCTTCCATATAAAGCACTTTGAATTGCCACTGTGTATGAAATGTGCTATATAAATAAACTTGCCTTGCCTTGCCTTACTCTAGCCTAGCTGTTAGTCCTCTAAAATTTTTAACATTGAAGGAATGCAGAAATGATTTAGAAACGCACAACAGCAGCTACATATAGAAATACAATATAGCCTATATATATATATATATAAATATTTTTTTTTTTTTTTTTTACAATCGCTTTGGCTTCTCCCATTGTGCTGCACCCCTATGCGCCGCATATAGCACATAGCCACTTTTTGCGCCACTACAAAAAACAAAACAAGAAACAGGCAAGGAACACAGAACTTTGAAGTGTGGCGACCATATACAATGACTCTGTACAAGGACAGAAACAGGCAGGGTATTTATACACAGAACTAAACAATCTAATTAGACACAGCTGTGTGTAATGATGAGTGATGAGAACAGACAAAGGATTGCATTAATGCATGTAGTTGATTTTGAATGAATATTTTATGTTGATATACAATGGTTAGACAGTTAGACCCTATAGAACAGTGGCTAGAGAAAACAAATGTCAGGCGAAATATCGAACCTAAAACTTTAGCGTGCTCAACCACCATGAGTGCATTTCACACATTTGCAATCGCTCGTGTTCAGCGGGGAGGAAGGGAGAATGGCCGGTCGGTCGGCGTCAGCCCATATCGGGACCAGCGAGATTTGTTGAGATTAATGAATCTATTTATTTATTAATTTATCTGAGGTGTCTTATCCGGACCGTTCCGGCCCATTTTAACCCCTCTCTGTATATATATATATGTGTGTGTGTGTGTGTGTGTGTGTGTGTGTGTGTGTGTGTGAAAAATCTATATTTTGCATGTTGTAATAAGACAACCATTCCCATGTAATTTTACCATCTTTGAGAGAATATGATCCTGCCGTGAATGAATATGAATTTTCATGTTTCTTCAATCAATTAATATCTTTGTTAATTGTTTTGTTAATTAGTTTGTAAACAGGATTTACAACCTATCTGACATTCTCACAGTGATGTTTATGAGTGAAACAAGATATTCAAAAAGATCAGAATGAAATGTGTCTACTAAGTGCCCTTTTTTTGTCAATCCGAGTTTTGCCAGATGGCGACAAATGGGGTTTTGCTTAGAAGCCTATCAACTTTGAGTATTAAACGAGCCATTGGCAAAGAAATGCCATGGATCTGTGGAATTTGCATGGCACAACTCTGCCCCACCTCATGGGTATAAAAGGAGGAAGCCGGCAGAATGCAGATATGTTTTCGCTTTGGAGCCAAGTTAATTCTTCGCTCCTTTAGCCATCTCTGATTTTGTCAGCTTCTTATGAGGCGAGGAAACTCTCCAGTGTTGGTATAACGGCAATCTCCCGGGGAGTGCACACTTCCTGACGTAAAGCTCAGGAGATAACAAAATAACATTGATGATACCCGAGGGCCCGAGGACCCTATTGAAACTGTTAGGGTTATTAGGGCCCAAGCCCTGAAAGGGCGAAGGCCCTATTGTTTTCCTAACGATTATTATTATTATTATTATTTATACGACTATTTGGGCACTTTTGGGGCCCTTAACATGCTCAAAAACTCTTGAAACTTTGCACACGGGTCAGAATCTGCGGCCATCAGGGCCGGGCTGAAGATGGTACCCGGGCGTGGCAGGGGGGCTAGACAGCGCCCCCTGGAACGGGGTCCGAAAACTTGGTCCATAAATCAAACACGCTTGTATGTAATAATATGAAACTCGGTACACATGTTGATCTCATCGTTCATATATACCTCAAACTATTACTTTTTACCCCAGCCCAACAGGAAGTCGGTTATTTAGGGTTGTTCATAAAACACTCGCAATGGAATTTGCAATACTCCTCCTAGAGAATTCAAACACACGGCACGAAACTCGGTCAGCATGAAGTCAAGGCATTGAGGATGAAAGTTTGCGAGGGGATTTTTGATATCTCGAACGGTTTGGCCGTGGCGAGGAAACGAAATTATGGCGAGAAACGTGAAACAGGAAGTGTGTCATAACTTCAGCATACATTAACTGATCTTGATGAAACTTCAGCAGTTTGTTCGCTGTAAGAGGACGATCACATGGATGTGACTATTGTGAGTCAAAGTTATAGCGCCACCAACTGGTAGCAGGAAGTGTGTCACTTTCAAAATGCTTTGAACTCACCCTTTTATTTTGACCCGATTTGCCTCAAACTTCATCTGTATAATGTAAATACATAGCAGATGAAGACCTGGGAATGGATTATTGATATCTTTGATACTGTTGCCGTGGCAATGCATCAAACTTTAAAATTCTTTTTTTGATGATTTTGAGACTCTTAGCGGCTTTTGGGGCCCTTAACGGGTTTGAAAACTCTTGAAACTTTGCATACAGGTCAGATCCCACAGCCATCAGGCCCGGGCTGAAGATGGTACCTGGGCGTGGCAGGGGGGCTAGACAGCGCCCCCTGGAAGGGGGTCCAAAAACTTGGTCCATAAATCAAACACGCTTGCATGTAATAATATGAAACTCGGTACACATGTTGATGTCATCGTTTCATATATACCTTTTGACAAAAGTGGGGTTGTTAGTTTTATCTACAGTTACAAAAATCAGTATGTATATTGTACTCCTCGAGCCGGACAACTTTCTAATTGACACTCATTAGCTAGGACCCACAGAAAGTCAGATATGTTTGTTTGAATGTAGAGAAAATCTCAGAATTTTGCCAGTCTCTCAGTGTCTCTCTGTGTGAGTGAGAGGAGGGGCGCCTGTCAGGTTAATTTTAACCCTTTATTTGCTGTGTGCAACTTCTCTGGCATTTTCGGGGGCCTTAACATCCTCTAAAACTCTTGAAACTTTGCACACGGGTCAGAACCCATGGCCATCAGGGCCGGGCTGAAGCTGGTAACCGGGCGTGGCAGGGCGGCTCGACAGCGCCCCCTGGACTGGAATTCAAAAATTTGTCCATAAATCAAACACACTTGCATGAATTAATATTAAAACTCGGTACAATTAAAGATCACATCAGGCCAAACAACTTTCGTGCTCTAAGTTTTATGACAGTTCAAATGGAAGTTATTTATGAATTATGAATTATGGGTTGTTTGAATAATTGTCCTAGGAGAAATACATCAAATCACAATGCATGTGTTTACCAATCACAACCAAACTCGGTGTGCATGAAGTCAAGACATTGAGGATGCTCAATTCCGGACGGATTTTTGATATCTCGAACGGTCTGGCCGTGGCAAGGAAATGAATTTTATGACTAAAAAAGGACACATAAAGTGTGTTATAACTTTGCTCAATTTACCTACAGTTACAAAACTTACCACGTATATTGTTCTCGTCAAGCCGATCAACTTTCCAATTTAAAGTCATTCGCTCTGAGCAACAGAAAGTCAGATATTGTAGTTTGAATGGATTTATTTCCCCTGCGATTCTCTCTCTCTCTCTTCTCTCTCTCTCCTCTCTCTCTGTGTGTGTGTGTGTGTGGGTGTGTGTGTCTGTGTGGGGAGGGGAGGGCTGTTGTCTGTGTTTATGTGTGTGTGTGTGTGGCTGGCTGCGATTTTTCCTACAAGTCCTTGTCTCTAAGTCCTTGTCTTTTTGCATAACAATTTTGCATAACATATTTTTAAATGACAAAATAGGCATATACCCCCATCTTTTAAATGTATAGTTTGCTTTACATAAAAGTAAGATTGTATTTGTAATTGAAGTTGAATGAATTTAAAAGTCATGTGCTATATTTCAATATATTTGTTTTCCTTAAGATTTTAAAACACTAACTTCATTCTTATCTGAATTACAAATATTTGTTTCTGTATAAAATAATACTCTGACTAAAAACACATTTGATGTTTTTTTTTTTTTTTTTTGGATTTTATTTACATGTATTTATGTGTGTGTGTGTGTGTGTGTGTGTGTGTGTGTGTGTATATAAATGCAGGGGTTTTTTTAGATAAAGTAGAATTTCTATAACTATGTGTTGAACTAATAAATCACTCTTGTGTGTGTTAAACACAATCTACTTAATACAGACAACTTCATTATAAAGATAAATAACAAATCCAAAAAATATATGATTATAATCTATGACAAAAAAGCCATTACAAACTATATTAATGGAAAATACACATTGCTCTTTGTATTGTTGTAAAATATTCATGAAAAACAAGATAACAAAAATCAAAAAGATAAATTATTTTAGATATAGCCATGTTTTAAATGTATAGCAGAGATGTTAATTGAGGCAGCAACATACAAACTTTCTAGAACAACATGGACCTGAATAGCTGGTTTTTATGGAGGACAGTGAAGAGGAAGAGGGTGCAAATCAAACAGCTCATTCTCAGACTACACAGCAAACAGCTTAAGTTTTTAGTGCTTTGTTTGAGGTTTTTAGTGCTCTGTCCTATCTATTATCAACATATAATAGATAGAACAGAACAAGAAAGGCAATTAATAATCTGTCATTGCGTCACTGCATTATGATATGAAAGGCTCAGTACAGTGTGGCACAAAACGCTTATGCGCATCCCGAGTGGAGAATGATGCGCTTAAAGCCACATGGAGTTACAGCGCACAGCGCATCGAGTCCGCATTGATGCAAGCTCTACAATACACTTCTTTTGATAGTCAAAGCGGGGGTTACGTTTTTACACGTCGTACAGAATAACCCTAAAGGCACCAAGGTGGCGGTGCCACCGGCTTTATATTAAATATAAATATAGATGTGAGCAGCGATAAAGCGCCAAAGCCGGCGGTACCACCATCCCGGTGCCTTTGGGTAACTAAAGGCATCGGGGTTGCGGTGCCACCAGCTTGGGCCCGCAATCGCTGCTCGCAGCTATATTTTTTATTTATTTTTTCTGCAAAGTAAGCACCATTTTCGGGGCTGCAACATGCTCAAAAACTCACCAAATTTGGCACGCATGTCAGGACTGGTGAAAAATTTCGTATTTTGTGGGTTGCGCGGATGGGCGTGGCAAAATGGCTCCCTAGTGCCACCTAGAAAATTGCAAAAAATTAGCCCCTCGTGCACATTCAACCTACACGCACGAAATTTGGTGGGGACGTGTATCATATCAAGACGCACAAAAAAAGCCTCAAACCCTTACCCTAAACTCAACAGGAAGTCGGCCATTTTGAATTTGGCGCCCATTTTGGGATGATTTACACACTCCGTACTTTAACGAACTCCTCCTAGGGATTTAGTCGGATCGACTTCAAATTTCTGCTGTGCATTCTAAAGGCATTGATGATGTAAAGTTTTCGTCGATGGGCGTGTCCGTGGCGTCGATGATTCGCCATGAAAGAGGAAGTTGTAGTAACTTGTCTGTAAATGCCCAGATCTGCACCAAATTTTACACATTTGACAAGAGTCCCGCCCTGAACAAATCTACATGCCGACATTCACCCACAGTCATAGCGCCACCTAGTGGCAACAGGAAGTGACCTTTAACGAAGCAGCCCCGGCCGCATGTTTGACCGACCTGTACGAAATTTCTGTGGTACATCTACCATGTCCAGACGCACAGAAAAGTCTCTTGGAGCGATTCCCTAAACTCGACAGGAAGTCCGCCATTGCTAATTTTACCGCCAGTTTTGGATGATTTACTCATTACGTACTTTAACTAACTCCTCCTAGGGATTTAGTCTGATCGACTTCAAATTTCTGCTGTGCCTTCTAAAGGCATTGACGATGTAAAGTCTGCGCGTTTTCGTCCATGGGCGTGTCCGTGGCGTCGATGATTCGCCATGAAACAGGAAGTTGTTGTGACTTCAGTGTACATCCTCAGACCTGCACGAAATTTTATACGTTATACAATAGTTCCGCCCTGAACACATGTACATGCCAAAATTATCCCACAGTCATAGAGCCACCTGCTAGCAACAGGAAGTGACCTTTGACGAAGCAGCCCCGGCCGCATGTACACAGCTGAGCTGCAGAATATGCAACGCGGCTGCCTCACACCCCGACGCGCTACAGGTGCGAGGGCCCGCCCATCGCTGCTTGCAGCTTTAATAATACTAATAATTCGTTACATTTATATAGCGCTTTTCTCGGCACTCAAAGCGCCACATTGGGAGGGGAATCTCCTCAACCACCACCAGTGTGCAGCATCCACCTGGATGATGCGACGGCAGCCATAGTGCGCCAGAACGCCCACCACACACCAGCTTACTGGTGGAGAGGAGACAGTGATGAAGCCAATTGGTATATATGGGGATGATTAGGAGGCCATGATGGACAGAGGCCACTGGGCAAATTTGGCCAGGATGCCGGGGTTAAACCCCTACTCTTTCGAAAGACATCCTGGGATTTTTAATGACCACAGAGAGTCAGGACCTCGGTTTAACGTCTCAACGTTTATACAGTGAATCTGATATTTATGTCCTCTATTCCTAAAACTAACACTCAAAAAGACAAGTGTTTATTATCCACAGTCAATGTGACCTATGTGAGGTCAGCAGAAAAGGAAGAGCATGTTGTTACATTATGATTAAAGATAACATAAATTGTTCACAATAAGACCATTTACATTTTAATTTCATGTTGACAGAGGGAAATATCACAACACAGCCACAGATTCTTGGGTGAAAAACAGACAAATAAATAAATAAATAAAACCCCCAAACCGTTTCAGATGAAACCCTTTACACTTGGGTGTGACGTTTGCTTTGAGATATTAATGGCTTCTTTCACATATTCGCAGTCTAATCCAGACTGTGGGAATGGAGGAAACATATTTCCATAGAATTGCACTAGCAGGCAAAATTGCATAAATGCAAGTTGGTGAAAAACCCCTTTTCATCACTCTGTGGGATTAAATCTACCAGCTAAGCCAAGATCAAATATTGGATTGTTTAGGCTACCTCAAGGTGAGATGGGAATGAAGGGGGAAATATAATTATTGCATATCCTTCCTCCAAGTGGGTTTACAATCTTTTATTTATTTATTTATTTTTCTATGGTGGTGGTGGTGGTGGTGGGGGGGGGGGGGGGGGGGGGTGATTGCATGTTTTTTTTTTTTTTTGTCTCATCATTGAAATGCTCAGAGGTCTCCGATATGCCTCTAGAAATGTTAAGGCTTGCTTGCATAATGTCAATATTATATAAAACACACTGATATATGTCAATTTGTTTGCCCCAGTTTTTCATAACTTCCAGGTTCATCAACCTCGCTACAACAGCACTAAATAAGCAACATTCAATGATAATAGAAAGAAACCATAGAAACAACTGAACACAGTCAAACAGGAATAGAGCAGAACCAAACCAAAACACAAAGAAACTAGCGTATTTGTAAACTCTATATTCTTTTAAATATAAAATAAAATAAGGGTTAACATTAGAAACATAAAAAAAAAACATTAAAAAAAAGATTTTAAATGGTCTGTTTAAAGGGACATCAGGCAGGAATTCCGTTTCTATCAAACAGCGACCCCTAGAGTCACTGTGGAGTACTTGTATTTAACGTTACTGTCGTAAATACCACTAACGCAGAGTGTGACGTATAACATTGTATGCAATAGTTGTGTTTAATTTGTCATTTAATGAGATCTAATATATATTGTTGGTGAGAATTTTCATGTGGTTAAATACATAGATCCGACAATTATCCCCATTAACTTTAATGGTCCAGTGGCAGAACTTTTGCCAAAGTGTCAGAGGTTGTGGGTTCTAATCCGTACTAGCTATATAGTTTATCTTCCTCATCAAAACCGATTGTTTATTAGTGATTGTTTATCAAGCAGTGATTGTTTATCAAGCAGGTATTTTTGCGCAGGTTTTGTGATTTCACCGTAAACAAATATAAGAGAGTCTCTTAGTCCCCGGAACGGATTGAAGCGTGCGTCCGTGTGAAGAATGTGTGCGTCACAACAGGGCGAAATGGCCACCATTTAACCCGAAATAAGTTATATAACCATTTCAATAACTCTGAAACTATTCAGTTAAGCTAAAAACATGCATATAATCCCTTTAATTTATTCTACTGAAAGGCCGGAAGTTGTGATAGAATACTTAAATCATAGGTTATTAAGGAGTGCTGACAGAAAAGGAGCAGAGAAAAAAAGTGTGGCCAATTGTGGCCAAGATAAGTGCACAGACAGCTTTGATGAATAATAATTGAAAAACTGTTCAATGACTTCACTGAAACGAAAAGAAAAACGAAACAAATACACTGCTCTTATTTATTTGATAGGGAGACATGTCTTATAAAGCAACTTGTTTCACTGAATTATCTTTTGTTGGACAAAACTGCATAAGGATGTTTACAAAGTGAAACTTTTAATGCCCACAATCAACAATGTGTTTAATTAAATTTATAGGCCATATTTGCGATTAAGCTTCTATTGGTTCAGTGTGACCATATCTGTAAATCTGATTGGGTTATTCAGTTATTCATTCAAATTCTTTCAATCTGATCATTTTAAATTGACTAGTGCACTTTTCAAATTAACCACCATTTATACTGCATACGACCCTGCTATAATTGGTTTATGGAATATTCCTCATCACTGCTATTATGTGACCATGTGTTCATAACTTCATCTCCTCTTTCATTTTAATTATAATCATTTATGAGAGAGTTTAGCAAATGATTGTAATTTAAAATTTACAACAAAATATTCTTCTATAATCAAGATGTGAACCTTTAACGCTGATTTAAAGAAAAAAAACCTGAATAGTAGAACTGATGGCATAAATGCAAAATTCCTAAATTAATTTTTACCAAAATCAAATGCTAAACCAATTTTAATGGCTTATTATGAACTGATGGCATAAATGCAAAATTCCTAAACTAATTTTACCAAAATCAAATGTTAAACCAATTTTAATGGCTTATTTTGAGCTTGTTCTGAGAAGACAGAGCTACTTCATATCTGTTCATGAAATGCCATTGTCCTGTTGAATGATTTATTTGGTCTGGATAGAAGGTAAAGGATACATCCAAAATCCTGAATAAATAAAACCACGGTCATCTCAAAATAAAACATTCTGAGATGCTCCATTTAAAAATGTCCAAATGTGAAATAGATATCATGTCGGATTCAACGGCAAGATTTACATCTATATAAAAATAAGAACTAGTTACAAAACCACTAGTACTGTCACCAAATGTCATGTCATACATAAACGTCAAATCTAAATGTCATAATTAAAAGAAGCATGGACAATGTTTCAGATAAGTTAACTTATGATCAAGGATGTAGTTTCTACGGTATCAGATGTACAAAATTAGGGATGTGCACAGCTGCATTTAGTGGTTTTAAATGTATGTGCTAAATTTACATCATTGGAAATCTTTAAAAGGATTCTGCAATTGAGACACCCTTTAAAATGGCCAACTCCCAGATCAATGCCCTGACAACTGAGCTGATTGAGATGCACATGCAGTCATTTTTTTGGCTAGACATCATAATTAGAAAGAGTTTACATTAAACCTGATTAAACTAGGGTAATTTCAGATAGGCTACATAAACAGATTTATCCACATCAAATTTTATGTTATTAAAGTAATGGTTTCTGTTCAGATTTCTGGACAAAATGTCAGTTCAGCCCAGTTAATTTACCTGAAGGGGTTTGCTCTGATGACCAGTTCTGTGAGGACACGGACTGATAAAGAAGCATCTCCATTGGATGCAACCTACAGTAACTAAATTACTTGTAGTTGCCTCTACACGTCAAGTGAAACAGGAAAAAGTACTTAAACACTCCAAAAGTTACATGCTTTACATTTGCTGGAGGTGCACAAGAAATGTCTGTCATTTTCCCTTCTGACTTCTTGTGGACTGGAGTCACTCTTCAGCATAGGAGGTATGCACAAACACAACAAGATGGCTGAACGGCATGCAACCACATCTCCTGTTGAGAGAGATAATGAACCACTGTCAAGTTAATAAGAGATCAGGGCGAGAAGGGAACTACAGACGGAGCAAAAGCACTAATCTGACTGTGAGTGTATGTGTTTGAGAGCACACATGCAGGAAAAAGATGGGTCCATGCTGCTTTGGAAGAGGGATGAATGAGTTCAAGCCCATGTTAGATGTCTCAAAAGCTCATAGACAGAAGCTACGGAGCTCCCTTGGTGACATAGAAACATATCAAGCTTCCTTATGCATGATGCAGTTTCCTTTTCATAATTATCTACTACCAGGACAACTTATTTGAATGCTTCCTCTGATGTTTAAACGTCAAAGGAAAATATTGATAGCCAGTACTGGGGAAGAAACACCTCGGTTACGGATGTAACCCTTGTTCCCTGAGTAGGGAACAGAGACGTTCCGTCAGATGACGATGAATGGGGTTTCGCTGAGAAAGCCTATCAGCTTCGATCAATATAAAACGAGTCAATGGAAAAGAAATACCATGGGTCTGCGGATTTTGCATAGCGCAACTCCGCCTCTTGCCAACAACAGGAGTGCTGGAGGAACTCAGGGCTTATGAAGCTCACCTGAGGAGAATATCACACATATCCAGTCCATAGAGTGGAATGGCGAGCAAGCGAAGACACCTGAGTGAGCCAAGTACTAGCTGGTTGAAGCGAGTACACGAGAGGACACAGGCTCCACTCGGAGATAATAGAATCTGGCGAATGTGCTGGGTGCCAGGATGCCGTGGGTGTGTGTGTCTCCTTCAGGGGCAGCGCTTGCAGGGTCACCATCTGGTTCTGGATGGATGTGGTAGGAACCTTGGGCACATATCCAGGCCGGGGTCTCAGGATCATGTGAGAGTAGGCCGGTCCCAAATCCAGGCACGCTTAGTTAACGGAGAATGCGTACAGGTCCACTACCCTCTTGATGGAGGTCAATGCAACCAGAAGCGCTGTCTTCATTGACATGAAGTTAAGCTCAATTGATTGCAAAGACTCAAAGGGAGCATTCTGTGCGGCAGTTAAGACCACTGAGAGGTCCCAAGAGGGAACAAGAAGTAGTTCTCTCAGGAGTCCTCTGTCCTTTCAGGAACCTGACGATAAGGTTGTGCTTCCCTCCCGACATAGACCTTGAGGGTGGAGGGAGACAGCCTTCGCTCCAACCCATCTTGAAGGAAGGAAAGCATGACACTGATCAAACATCTTCAGGGGTCTTCTCGGTGAGAAGAGCACCAGTTGACGAAGAGGTTCCACTTCAACGCATAGACGTGTCTCATGGACGACACTCTGGCAGAAGTGAGGGTAGCCACCACCGCTGGTGGAAGGGTACTCAAACCTGCCTCGTCCCATCCAGGAGCCACACGTGGAGGTTCCAAATATCGGGATGAGGGTGCCACAGGGTGCCCCGTACCTGAGAAAGAAGGTCCTTTCTCAGAGGAATGGGCCAAGGACGTGCTGTCGCGAGGAGAATGAGTTCGGAAAACCAGCTCTAGGTGGGCCAATACGGCTCGACCAGAATGATCTCTCCTCATCCAAGCAAAACTCCATTCGTCGTCATTCAACGGAACTTGGAGTGACAACAAAAGGGAACCAAATTTGGTGTGCTACATTCTTCTCACAATTTAACTCTTTCCCCACCAACATTGAAAAAATAATACTAATAATTGCCAGAGTGCTCTAGTGTGACAACCATTAAACCAGTCACCATTCCTCGTGGTGACCATTCCTTAAACCAGTCACCATTCCTCGTTAACTGCCCATGCTCTAGCTGTTCCCATTGATAAAATGCTCAAAACAGAACTTTAACTGGGACTGACAGCAGATCTGTCCTAAAAATACATAATGATAACAAAAGTTGTACCTTTTTGTGGCAAATAGGGTATCTGTTATAAGAGAGGCTTCAGATGTGACACAATGGAAGTACATCCATACTTCTCAATATCTGACAGATGATGTGTCCAGAGGAATGATGGTACAGAAGCTTGCGGCCAGAAAGTGGTGGTTAAATGGTCCAGAGTTTCTGTGGAAGCCAGAAGAGGAGTGGTTAAACCATATCATTGAGACATATTTCGGGTGATGATTCAGTAATGAAAAGGGAGCTTACGACAGATGTTGCGGATAATCACATATCACATACTAATCACATACTTTTCTGGTTGGAAACAACTCAAAGTAGCATGGTTACTGAAATTAAAGAGCATTTTACTGGAACTGAGCCATATATAGCTGCATCAGATGACCTGAGCAAAGTGGAACAAAATTGCAGGAAGTTAAAGCTTCATCAGAAGGACAATGCTTGCCTAAAATTAGAAGGGATATCGTCTAAGCTAAACCCCATTCTTGAAGATGGACTGTTGAGAGTTGGTGGTCGGCTTATGCAAGATCACAATGTCGGAAATAGTAAAGCATCCTGTAATTCTCACCAAAGATCTATATATTTCCAAGCTTATACTTAAGCGCGTCCATGATCTAGCCGTGGTGGAAGAAACCATATTCATCTACATTGAGGAGAAAGTACTACATCACCCACACCAATATATCTGCCAGAAAAATAATTTAAAGTTGTGTATTTTGCAGACAACAGAAAGGGAAATTGCGTGAGAAAATAATGGAAGACTTATCTTTAGAAAGGTTAATGGTAGATTCGCATCCATTTACAATCGTAGGAGTAGAATACTTAGGGCCGATCAAAGTATTCCATTTGGGTATTGCTTACTGACTCTTGCATCAATGTATTCTGCTGGTTCATATGCAGAAGAGGACAAGTGTGTCATTTAAGATCTGACAAAGGAACTCATTGTATTGGTGTAGAAAAGGAATTGAGGAAAGCACTTGCAGATTTGAATCAAAGCAAGATTCGAAAAGCCTTCGCAGACTGAGGCATCAAGTGGAGTTTTACTCCACCTGGAGCTTCACAATATGGAGGCGCATGGGAATGCATCATGAGGATGGTAACAAAATTTGTCTTCAGTTCTACATTCGACAACAAACATTCGATGATGAGGGATTGCACACTTTTCCTCACTGCGCATGCGTCCACTTCAACGCTGGCTGAACGCTCGAGCGTCTTGCTGGGCTTGGCCCTCTGGCTGAGAACTCAGCCCCTGGCTCTGCGGCCGACTGGTAGCGGTGGTGTGATGATGGGAGCTGTCTCATATCGGAAGGTGATCCCAACAGATGCATCCAACTCGGCTCCTTCACATAAACTGGAAATGATGGCGGTCAAGAGCGTGCTGAAGCGCTTCCTCGCGTTCATATAGAACCACCATGTCCTAGTCTGTTCAGACAACATGTCAGTGGTGTCGTGCATGAACCATCAGGCCGGTGTCAGATCCAGGAACCTCTGCGATCTAACAGAGTGCATACTCACATGGTCTCAGCATCACCTGTGCTCGCTGAGAGCTGCATATGTGCCAGGCCACCTGAACGATAGCCCAGACAAATTCAAATTATCCAGGGACAACGTTCCCCCATGGGAATGGTGCCTGCACCCCCAAACAGTCCAGGAATTATGCCACCTGTTCGGCAAAGCGGAAGTCGACCCATTTGAGTCAAAAGACGACGCTCAGTGCCCAATGTTCTTTTTTAAAGAACAAGGACACGCTGGCCCAAATCTGGCCAAGCCACCCGCTGTAAGCCTTCCCTCCGATCTCTCTGTTGCCAAAGATAATCGAAAGGATCTGGGAAACGCGCCACTCGGTGCTCCTCATAGCCCGTTGGGAGAATCAGACTTGGTTCCCGGAGCTGACACGGCTGTGACAAACAGCCCCGTGGGCGATTCTGGTGATAACAGATATCCTCACTCAAGCTTGCGGCTCGATCTGGCATCCCCATCCAGAGCGCTGGTCTCTACATGCATGGTTGATCAACAGGTACCCGTTGCCCTGCCAGAAGGAATGATGAACACGATTACACAGTCTAGAGCAGTGGTTCTCAAAGTAGGGTCCGCGGACCCCTGGTGGTCCGTAAGCTAAAGCCAGGGGGTCCGCAAAATAATTTATAACAACCTAACGTTTTTTTCCGTGCTATGAGTCATGTTTTCTTTATCATCTGAAAACATGCTGTTTATTCCTAAGTAACTTATATAAAGCATTTAACATAAAACAATACAAAGTAGACACTTAAAGTTTTCTATAGATAGATAATCTATGTCTTTGCGTCAAGTAGACTATTCGCTGCTGTTGATTTTGCGGGACGTGCGCCAGAAAGGAGACAGAGAGACGGCATGAACCCGCATCCGGTTCTTTTCTGTATTTTTAAAAGGCATGACATTTTGTAGTCATTTATAATGTAGCCTATACACAAATAAAAAATGGACACTTTACCGTTTCGGATGATGCACTCTTGTCTTATCTATGACCATAAATAAGAGTATTCCTGTTTCCACTGCTGAGGAAAAATTCCCATGTAATCGCGCGCCGGCGTCTCGCGTGCGCGCACAATAGTCAGTTCTAGCACTGCTACTGTAGATTTGACATTAGAAGTCTGATCATTATCAAAATAAAAGTGCATAGTGACAGGGCCGTACCCACAATTGAGGTTGCAAGGATGCACATCGCGATGATAACTGACCTTCTCGTCTGAGGTGCTTCAGGAGACTAACAACGATAGCTCGTCATTGTCAAAATGTTTGAGTCGGAGTGAACTCAAAGTTCCCCGCACGACGAGGTTCCCCGCACGACGAGAATCCCCGCACGACGTTTCAGTCAACGGTCATAAAGTGCGAGATAAGATGAAGGCCTTAATTAACATAAACTAAACAGCTGTTTTAGATAAAAGTTTTAAAAAACGACTGAAACAATCAGTTTGCAAAGTATTAATCAAGCTCAACTTTAACAAAGGAAAAAGCAGGTCAAGAGAAACATACTGTGCCCATGAGATTAACATTATGGATTCATATATTTAACACTGTATGTTTTTTTTTAGCTAATTACAGTAGCTCAAATTAACAACGCACGCACCTATTAAACATAATGCCATTGTATTTATAGGCTTATGGGCTTTATTTGTGTGCAGAATAGGCCTAATTATTGAAACATTTCTCTTTTAAGGCCATTCCTGATTGGAATATGTGATTGTGTTTCGTGACATCTTGACAAAAAAAAAAAAATGTATTGCCACTGACTGACATGCTTCTAAATCTATAGCTATCCAATTGTGGGGCCTTAAAACACCTTAAAATGCACATGTGTAGATCAAGAACATAAAAAATTCCTAAGTGAGGGATCCTAAGTGATTCCTAGCAAGATCACTTTCGTTACCTCAGTAGGCTATTTAAAAATTCCTGCATAGTACCCTGGGTGGAGACCATTAATTTTGTGCAAAAATATTTCATTAGCCACTCACACATTAACTTTGTGCTCAATAACTGTTATAAATATGAGGGGGGTCCTTGGAAATTTTTTTCCCCTGAAAGGGGTCCCTGGCACCAAAATTTTTGAGAACCCCTGGTCTAGAGCACCCTCTACCAGAAAGCTTTATGCATCTAAATGGTCTGTGTTCTCCAAATGGTGCACCGACAAAAATCTGGACCTTCGGACATGTGGGGTCTCACGGCTGCTCAGTTTCCTACAAGAGCTGTTGGATAAGGGGAGGTCTCCATCCACGCTTAAGTCTACATGGCAGCGGTTGTTGCAGCATTTTCAGAGTCGACACCGGACCGGTCACAAGGGAAAAATAGCTTATCATCCGTTTCCTCTGCGCCCTATGTCGGTTCCTATGTGTGATCTTTCATTTGTCCTCGAGGCCCTGAAAGCTTTTCCCTTTTCCTTTCCCTCTATCAGCTCTGCTATCATCCGATATGGAAAGCAATGTTAATCTCCTCTGCCCAGTCAGACTTTGTCAGGTTCTATAACCTTAAAGTTCCCACTCTGCAGGCTAAACTTCTGTCAGTTTATAAGATGTACGTTTCAGATATGATCATGAACAGGCTACTCTCACATGTCTTAGCTCTTCTGGTTGAGCTGCACCAGTGGGTCTGTGCTATGTGCTTATACAGACCATCGTCGCTTTGTATTCCCTATGAGTGCTTTTGTGCTGCTGGATGCCTTTTTTCCCCACTTATCTGGGTTCCCTGGGAAACCCTGGGACTCATGAGTGGATGCTTGTCGTGCACGGTGTTGACAAAGGGTTCCCATAGCGTAAGCTAACTTACACAATATGAGAGAACCTCTTGTCAGAGAACGTACCAGTTACCTAACGTAACCTCGGTTCTCTCTAGAAGAGTGAACGAGCATTGCGTAACCTGCAGTGTTCGCGCCACGAGTGACTTTTGCGTCAGTCGATGAAAACCAGCGAAACAGCCTCCAGCCTGCTTATATAATCTAAGCCACGTCCATACTGGCGGTCTATGACGCTGTGAAGGCGCGAGCGCCCTTCATTGGATGTGACGTTCAATGAAGCGTCATTGTCACAGGCTCAGTGGTAGGCAGTTCCCGAAGGGCAACCTATGAGCACCCTAGACAGCCTATTCTAGGTCTGCTAGCTGCTGGACTACATTGACAATGAATACAAAATTAAGGATACTTTTTTTGGCTTCAATATCTCGAAAAGATTAATCTTTCCCGTAGCGAAAGCTAACTTACGCAAGACTTGTTCCCTCTTCTAGAGAGAACCAAGGTTATGTAGGTTAGGTAACCGATTAGGTAACCAAGGTTAGGTAACCGATACGATTTATATGTTGATTCTTGATGTCTCTTTACTCGCGAACTGGAGCTCATAAATGAGCCTAAACTAAGAAATATATAGAAAACTTGAAATGTCTACGTTTAAACAACATCGAACAACAATTCAAGACGAAAAGAAACACATAAATCTCTCGTATATCCTATAATCCGTATCAAGTGCACTAGCCAACTCCATAGGCCTACTCCACTACTCCACTAGCCTACTCCCTACTCCTACTCCAAATCAGCATGTTATGAATGATTTCTGGAGTAATGGTACTGAAAATTCAGCTTTGCCATTAAAAAAATACATTTTAAAAATAAAATAAAAACAGTTATTTTAAATGTATTATTTTCATTGTTCATTTGTGTTTAAACAAATGTAGCTGTCATGATTCCTGTCTTGTGTTCCCCTGGTCTTGTATCTTATGGTGTCCTTAGTGGATGAATAGTGTGAGTTGTGCTCTTTGTTTGGATTACACTGTGTTGGATTTACTCTGCTTCTTGTGCTTGTTTCTCTCTCCTGGATTTACTTTAGCTGCTCATTTCTGAAACACTCACAGCAGCCTTGGTGAGCATAGGAGACTTTTTGAAAAATCTACCAACCCCAAACGTTTCCATAAACAGCCATGTACATAACGCTACTTGGAAAAACATGTTTAGTGTGAGCTACTCTATGCTTAGTTTGCATTTTATCTGGATCTCAAAGTTTTGCCAAACTTCCCGATCTATAGAGTTCAAATTAGCCTACCTCGGAGCTTGAACACATGAATTACAAAAAGTCTGACAACACAGCAAAACCCAACCAAAACAAACAACGCTGTACACTGGAAATGGTGGGGTAAACAACATCAGCATGAGCAGTGTTGTAGGGCTTCAGTGATTGATGACCATTGAATTGCATTAATTTCCATATATTTTCCCACTCTGTGATTGGACTGGCCAGCACATGTTAATGGTTTATTGGACCATTGGTTTGTCCACCCACTCATGTACTGACAGGCTTCCATTGCACCACTGGCAGAAATCAAGCCACGGTTGCCCCTCAACAAATCAACATTGGCACATGTATCTGGGGTGAAACACTGAGGTGTTTGGCTTAAATATCAATACAATCACAGAAAGCAAAGCCTCGTCCATGCATAAACCTGAAGGTTGGATACACATTAGCTCTACCGCTCTGTCTTAAATTACATACTATTGAGTACATAGTATCTTGTTGTTAAATAAATTGGCATTACAATTGAAATGATTGCTTTATTCAATTTAAAACAAACCATTACAAAGTTATGCAATGACTCAAATATATGTAAAGGATTTTTGATGTGGTAACACTTTACTTGAAGGGGTGTGCATAAGACTGACATGATACCTTCATAACCATGACATGACATATGTCATGAATATGAAATAGGGTTTATGCTTGTGACAACTGTCATTAAGTGTCATTCGCTCAATAATGACATTTTGAATGCAAATATGACATTGTTTAAGATGTCTTTGTTATGATATCTTGACATAAATCATAACATCATAACCTGTCAGTGTCTTTGTCATAACAACTTGGCATTAAATTAAGTTAAACTGTCATGTGGTTGGTTTTGACATTGGCTGTCATGAGGCCATTATAAAGTGTCATGAAATACACATTGAATTTGTCATTAAAATGCTATAATGGTTTCAAGACAGCCAATGTCAAAACCAACCACCCGACAGTTTAATGTAATGTTAACCATTAAAGCTAAGTGGTTTCTTAAGGGGGGGGGGGTATTTTCACCCAGCTGTCAGGTCTTCTGTGTTCGGACTTCCCACGGATGTTGTAGTTCGTCAACAATGGATACAATTTATGTTAGATTATGTTCCTGAAAATTACAATCGTAATTTAGCTCTCTGTGCTGCGCATTTTACGGAAGACAGCTTCCAGAATCTCCACGGATTCAATGGCGGATTCAACAAGAAACTGTAATTAAAACATGTTGCAGTTTCAACTTTAAAACCAGAGGCAGCAGTTATTGGGCCACAACGGAGTTATTTAGCTACAACCTGTAAGTAAGACTTAATAGTTTTAAATGTATTTGCATGTATAATTTAAGACGTAAAGTTTTAGTTTTAAAGGGCACCTATTATGCCCCTTTTTACAAGATGTAATATTGGTCTCTGCTGTCCCTAGAATGTACAAGTATTTGTGAAGTTTCAGCTCAAAATACCCCACAGTTAATTTATTATAACCATTTGAAAATGTCATTTTGGGGCCTGCTTAAAAATGACCTGTTTCGGAGGTATATGGCTTTAATCGATGTTTTATTAACAAGTTTCGGGAGGATCACGTTCTAATGATCAAACAATCAAGTCAGCCAGCTGTCAGCAATCAGTAATCAACTGGTTCACTCAATCAGCACAAGTAAAGCCTATAAAAACACACAGTTGACTCACCCTTATTCCTCGACTGTTCTCAGCATCCCTCCACCACCCCATCTCCTCACACTTGCCTAATTATCTTTCCTAAACAGAGATACGGGGGGAGTACTCTGGGTTCGGGCCCAATTTCCGAGCTCGGAGCCCTCCCCCCGGACAGCACGCCAAATACGCATAACTATTTTTATTCTCTGATCATTAGTGAGTGTGAACTCGTGAAATGCAAATGAGCTGCATATCCCCGCCCTGCCTTTGGATGAGGGCGTAACTTGATACATATGGCAGTCGGTAAGCAGAAGGGCTAAGAGAGTGAGAGACATCAAGTGCATTCTTCACCTCTCATCACCCACAATCATTCTCACACATTCCACTGGACCTTTTTTTACAGACTGTGCTGACACATTTTACAGTAATCAGGAATGTAATTACTGCAATTTTTTTTTCATTGACTATAACACTATTGTCACGGGCTGAGGGGTGCAGGGCCCTCTAACACACCTCCCTCAATGAATACCACTCTGGTGAGCTACACCAAAGGGACAACATGTGGCAGGTCAACAAGGTACAAAGAACAGATTTTGCTTTTATTGAATATAAATTACTCTAAAACACTCTCAAATATACACAAGACTCTTCAGGACAGCGGTGATGGAGCAGAGTATGGTGAGCTTCAAATGAGGAGGCCCTCAGCAATACGAGTAACTCACACTCCCCATCCTCCAAGATAGTGGTGATGGAGCAGGGTGCATTACTCTTCGAATAGGAATGTTCAAGACATCAAGGTAAGCAACTAAGTTTCTCTGTCTCCAGAACAGTGACGATGGAATGGCAGACAGCATTTCCCAGGTAGGGAGGCTCAGAACTAGGTAAATTACCCGAATCATCCGGGAGAGCAATGGTAAGTCAAAATGCAGCGGCCTTCAAAGATGAAACGCTCAGAACAGCAGATACCTGAATTTTCTCCATTCTCCACAACAGTAATGGTGAAACAGGATATAGCAGCTTCTGATGTGAAACGCTCAGAACAGCAGATAACTGGATTTTCTCCGTTCTCCACAACAGTAATGGTGAAACAGGATACAGCAGCTTCTGATGTGAAACACTTAGAATAGCAGATAACTGGACTCTCTCTGTTCTCCACAAAAAGCAATAGTGAGACAGAATGCATCGGCTTCCGGCAAGAATCACTCAGAACAGCAGATAACTGGATTGTATCCGTTCTCCAGGACAACATCAATGTAAAGTTAGAATGCAGTGGGCTTCGGACAAGACACTCAGAACAGCAGATAACTGGATTTTCTCCGTTCTCCGGGACAACATCAATGGTGAGTGGAACACCTGCACAGAGCTCCCACACAACTGATATTACTGGCCTCCCGCAGGGCCGGACAGTACCCAGAAAAGATTGGAAAATGAAGGTAATAACTAATCTTTCCCTCATTCCTTCATTCCTTCACATATGCCACTCCAGTCTTCAAAACAATGCAATTACACAACCTCACAGTAAACTTAAGCCTCCAATCTGTCCAGCCAGGGTCCCCCAATCCACAGCTCTGATCTTTGAGAGGGAAATGCCAGGTGACGTGAACGCTGAAGAGAGTCGAATCCTCGCTTACTAGCCTCAACGACAAACACAAAGGATCACATTAGCAGGTAAACACACCACCTTGTGCCGAAATATTCTCATGAAGCCCGGATGAAATCATCACTCGAGTAACGGAATATATGTACTTAACTTCTCCCAAGATCGTGACATCTATAAGCACAAGATTGCTCTCTCCATCTGCCAAGTTTTCCTCATGAATTATCCACCCGCTCCAAAGCTGACTTCTTCTCCTGTTTTCTTCTCTGTCCACAATCGCTTCTTTATTTCTCCTGCTGTCTTCCACACGACCACTTTTCTACCAGCTGTTGAGTATATGTGCTTCAATTAATGCCCAGATCAGCTTCCAACCTGCTGCAGCTGCCAGTCGTTTCCTCCGAACCACTGCCGTCGGCCATGACATTGGGTGTTTCTCAAAACCAAGAATGCAAAGAACGGACTTCTTGGGAAGAAAACTCTTGCTTGTTGTTCTTGGAAGAATGAACTCGAAGACGAAGATGAAGACGATGTGTTCTTGTTGGTTTTGCACAATAGTACCCCCGCACAGACGCCGTCTGCAGTGCCCAAACATAACGAGAATTATTGACAATAACAGCCAGGCTTTATCCCCCAAGCCTACCCTCAGCTTAAGGGATGACTATACATACACTACAATGTAATGTATATTCATAACAATAAAGCAACACCTATCTCATTTTAATTCTGCATCTGTTGTTTTTTTTGTGTACATCACTAGCCAACGGTGGGAAAAAAACGCCGGTAATATTCAGGTAAATTAAAATTGACCTACCTCTCTCTTCTTCCCGCTCCTTCCTTGAATGCCGAAATGAATGATGGGATATTTCTGCCGTCAAGTTCACACAAGTTACCAACCGATGCATCCACGGTAAAATGGGCATGTCAAGAACACATCCGGGATTTTTAACCGTTCTCGCCAAAATGCAAACTTGTGTATTGGGACAGTACTTGGGCCGCAACTGATGACGCTTCACAAGTCCACAAGAATACACAAACAAGGCATATTGAGAAACGGCCTGGTGTCACACCGGAAGTGCCTCCCCGGGGAAACCCACATCCCATCTTTCTAATTCCTCCTTGTCCACATGCTGAAACTATACTTTGTATTATATAACATTCTCATCATGACAAACAAACTAGTAAACTCTGCTGTGAAGGTCTTTGTAATACAGCGACTGTGGGAGTGACGGCCAAATTGGCAAATGGGGACACGAAAAATAAATTTGATGTATATAGATGTTTACCCACTATGATGATCTATCTATCTATCTATCTATCTATCTATCTATCTATCTATCTATCTATCTATCTATCTATCTATCTATCTATCATCAAATTCCAATTGTTATTTAATTATACTTCCTTGCATTGAAATCTGAATTGCAGTTCTGCATCCTGTTTGGTATCTCAATACACATTCAGGAACTGATTTAGAATTGGAAATGGATTCTGAATTAAATTCAATCCTCAATTGTGCAAAACAGGTTAAGTCTATGTTTCTACAATAACACAAATGGTAATGAAGTTTAACTTGGTGGAATAATTTATTTATTATTTTTATCTGAATTATTAATTGATTAATTGTTATGTCCTTTATCATATGTGCCAATAAGAACAACATGGGAAACCACTATAAGTATAAGACATATTATTTTAACATACTTGTGTAGGCCTGGTTATCCTGAGAAAAGTGTCGCCATTTTCAGAGGATAGTCAGCAATCACAAGTAGCTTCATCCTGATAAGAGAACAGCGTGCACACATTAAATGACAGTTTGACTGCTATAAGCCTGACCTTTGACTGTTCTCTACAGTCCAACAAAGGGTAGTAAATCAAGTTCTTCTTTCAGCTCTAAGATCTCTGTGACCATCATGATGAAAAGAGCTTCATCCTGATGGTTTGTCCAATGAGACGTAAAATGCTGTTGTTAACGTGATAAGATGCTCATCAACACAGGGAATGGCGATCGGTGAGAGCTGTAACAGATGTGAAGGGTTTTGAGTTGAGTAAAACATATATAGACGTCTGTCTGAAATGCTTTTCAAGCTGAAACCATCCAGGAAGGGCCAAAAACAGTAGCTAGCCATAAGCCATCCTCATTACAGAGACACTTTCACTAAATGTTATTAATGGACTATATCTGAGTGTAACGCACCATGAGCACGGCACTGCAATTCTGACACCCATAAACATGGAATCACATTTCCCCATATTTACAACAGTTAAACAAGTCAAAATCTATTACATCAGTTTTTTAATTTATTGAAAAAGTTTAAGGGAGGAATATAATTTTAAGAATTTCTGTGTCTGCTGCCTCATTTTAGTCAGAAATTTTTGGTCATTACAGGCATTTCTGTGCACTGCTGACCCTGCTGATATACTGCAAACAACAAATTTGAGTTAAAAATTATTATTTAGGAAATAATGCATATTGTAATCGCAGGGTAAAAATGATAGTCCTGTAATCTTTTTTAGTTTCTTAAAAAAAAAAAATACATAAAAGAATTTAACCGATCAGTTAAAATACACTTTTTAAAATTGAATATTTATTAATAAATAAATAAATATATATTTTTTTATTCACCATATCCCCCAGAGTTAGAGAAGTCCATCTATGTGCGTGGTACTCTACCTGACGCACCCACCATAGCCTAGCTTAGCACAAAGACTGAATGTAAATGTCTCCAGCTAGTATACTGATCCCAATAAGTGACAAAATAACGCAAACATTTTCATATTTACATGTTGTGATTTGTATAGTCACAGAGTGTACAAATAATAAGGTCATATGAGACACAGCCATCTTTTAACTGCATAAATATTGGAAACTATTTTATCAGAAGGCGAAGCACTGCTACTGGGGCGGAGTGATTACCGCAGTCGTCCTCAATGTACACCCATAATTGTAAACTATGCTTTTACTATCTAGTAATTGCTGACTCTATACTCCAACTCTGAACAAACTCTCTGCTCCTCACCACGGTGTGTCTCAGGTGCTGTGGTAATCACTCCGTCCAAGTAGCAGTGTCTCTGGTGCTGCAGTAATCACTCCACCCGAGTAGCAGCAATTACTTGTAGATAAGTAGAGTAAGCAATTACAATATAGTAAAAGCATAGTTTACAATTATGGGTGTTCACTGTATTGTAAAGAGCTGCAACAATAAACAGGGGAGACCAGGAAATACCATGTTTCATAGAATTCCAACCAAAAAATGCTGACCTGATGAATCAATGGCTAAGTTACTTGCTCTGGATATAACGTTAGATCCAAACACACCTGAAGAGATCATCAATGACCATCATGTTTGCTCAGTACATTTCCGAGGACATTCTTCTGAGAATATATTTCCTAATATGTATGCCATTAAAAAATTATTATTTGTTATTTGTACACTCTGTGACTATATAAATCACAACATGTAAAAAGAAAAATGTTTGCCTTACTCTGTCAATTATTTGGATTAGTATGCTAGCTGGAGCCATTTACATCAAGTCTTTGTGCTAAGCTAGGCTAGCGGTGGGTGCGTCAGATAGAATTACAGCATGCACGGAGATGGAAAAGGTATGGACTTATATAACTCTGGGGATACGGTGAATAAACTTAAGTCCCACAAAGTCGGCGTGTTCCTTTAACATATTTAGTTAATTGAACTAACATCAGTGTGAACATTTTTATTAACTAACATTAACAAAGATTTTTAAAAAAATGCTTTAAAATATATTGCTCGTTGTTAGTTCATGTTTATCTATTTATTTATTTTATTTTATTTATTAGGGACAATGCACAAAATACATTTATCTTAAAGGGTTAGTTCACCCAAAAATGAAAATTAAGTCATTAATTACTCACCCCCATGCTGTACCAACCCCGTAAGACCTTCGTTCGTCTTCGGAACACAAATGAAGATATTTTTGATTAAATTTGAGAGCTGTATAACTACCACATTGGCTCCTAAGGGACTGCCTCTTGACGGCCCAGAAAGTCAATGAAGAAAATGTTTAAATATCCCAAGTGACTACCGTGGCTCAACTATATGTTTATCAAGCGACGCGAATACTTTTTGTGCGAAAAAACAAACAAAAATAACGAGTTTATTCGACTATTTCTTTTCTTCCTTGTAGGCCAGAAACGAGATTTCCTTAGATTTCCACGACGCATACGCGAGAATTGCTATCTGCAGATCGCAATTCTCGCGCATGCGTCGTGGAAATCGAAGGAAATCTCTGAACAGAGGACTCCTTGAACAGAGAAATACTGCCAAATTTTAATTATAAACTTGAATTGCATTTATTCAGTACAATTGCCTATTCATTTATTGTCATGGGTTCTTGACTTAATGGACCTTACAGAACTTACAGCAGCATTAGGGAACGTTCACAGATTAGTACTGGGAGAGCAGAACTATTCCCCCCAAACAAACCATACCTGCCAATCTCTTGTGAATAAGACAAAAGTTGAATTAGACAATTAAAAAGCTTAGAAATCTTAATGAATAAATAAAGAGTTCAGATGCAAAAGCCTCTAAATGCCATTTGAAATTTTCTTCTTTAATGATGATTTTTATCAAACTTGTATATTTAAGTTCAGTAATTTCATTAATTGTTATTTAAGTGAAATTACTGAACTTAAATATACAAGTTTGATAAAAATCATCATTAAAGAAGAAAATTTCAAATGGCATTTAGAGGTTTTTGCATCTGAACTCTTCAAATACAAATTAGTTGGCAATATATTTCAGTTCAGATGAATCTCCTTACCATCCATGAACCATGAATTTAGCAGAGTCAGTAGATATCAGCAGCATAGCAGCATTAGCACAGCAACAGCAGCACCATGGATTTAACAGGGTCAGGGGACAGCAGCAGCATTACAGCATTAGCACAGCAACAGCAGCACCATGAATTTAGCAGAGTCAGGAGACAGCAGCAGCATAGCAGCATTAGTACAGAAACAGCAGCACCATGAATTTAGCAGAGTCAGGAGACAGCAGCAGCATTAGCAGCATTAGCACAGCAACAACATCACCGTGGATTTAACAGAGAGCCAGGAGACAGCAGCAGCATTAGGGGACGCTCACATGAATTAGGACTAGGAGAGCTGAACCACCCCCCACCCCCCAAACAGATTGCAACCTTCTGTGATGATAATAATACAGGATGAATTAGGGCCTGTTCACATATCGTATCTTTGTTTCAAATATAGGTGCGTGGAATGCGGACTCATAATGGAAGCGCCGTATCGAGATAAAAACATCTCAACTTTTCAGAATGGCGCAATATGCCGTAGGTCATGTGACAAGACCAAGTACTGCAACAATAAAAACCTCCAGAGCGCAACCACCCTAGCGCTTGGAAAAAAGAGAACGCGACGCGCCTAGCATTTTCTACGAGTTACGGCACTATATGTGAATGGCGCCAACAGCCATTAAGTGCATCCAGGGGCAATGTAACTAGCAGAAGAAGACAAGTAAGATTCAGCCGATGAGACTCAAATAATTGACTCACTAAATAGTGACTCTTTACTATGTATTTTTAGAGCCAAGCCACAACAGAAATCATTCATTTGCACCATATTTTGCAACCGAACTCTTCATTTACGAACTTCTATCACTGCAAGCTGCTTGAATCTGCTGCATAGTGCTAAATCACTCCATGTGCAACGCGAGCAGATAAGTAAATGCAACAGCCAATATGATAAGCCAAGCAATAAAACGTTTAAATGAAAATGACTAGATAAGCCAAAGCACACGGATAGCATTCGCAACAGCATGGTGTCCATGTCCTAATAGGTTTTAACAATGAGCATTAAAAAGATACTTAGCTTAGCTTCATGAAGACTTCAGGGAGAATGGAGAATGAATACATCGAGTCCTGTTTCAATATTGCAGAGAGCGAGCAGCCAGCAGTTAGGAGCGAATTGAATCTGCTTAAATAGGGCGCCCAGATTTGAGCATAGTCATTAGCAACGAGGGGAGATGAACAGCAGATGCACTGATGTAGATCAGCTGAGCAGATCGCTGATGAGACCGTGTTGACGCAGATAGTGTTAGTAGCATCTTGACAACATGGCCTGCAAGAACTGACGCTGACGCTCAATTTACACAGAACTTGCAGTAATTTGTATGTCCACAGAGGTCTGGTCTCTCCACAGCAAGTAAATATATGGACTGGAATAGATGTGAGCCTGGTAAAGTTTTATAATAGCACTTGTAATGACTTTCTTCCAATGTCTCCACAGGTTTTGGCATGAAATCATTACTTAGACCTAGAAAAACTGAATTTATTCAAAACATTTCAATCTCTGAGGGATGTAAGTAAGAGCTCATACTGAAGGCTCCCTGGGGAACCAACAGGTCCATGTTTTAAAATGAATAAGAGGCTTTGCTAGCACGGATTTCATTTATGTCAGACTTTGTGACACTTTTGAATGTGCTTAGCAAAAATAAAAGAAATATGCCTAAACTAGTTTTATGAGAAGAATAATTGGTTAATTGAAATCTGCAATATTGCATACAACATCTGCGGATAAAGCACCATCCTGTAAAATTGGTGCAAAATAAATTGTTTCTGCAATCCAAGATGCCATTATGGCTCTTTTTTCACATAATCATGAATGCTGTCACATTATCTTGCCTTCACAGGTAATTGTTAATGAATAACTACACAGGGAACTAATGAATAACACAATATTAACAATCTAGTAACTATTATTAACTAACAAGAAACTCTGATTAACGAACTAGTAAGTAATAGCGCACAGACGAAAGTGGTAGTTCACTATTAAGTAATCAATAACTACTATTTTTTTAATACTTCCCAGAGAACTACTGAAGAAGTTTATTAACAATCTAGTAACTACTATTAACTAAAATAAACTCTTATTAACGAATTAGTAAGTAATAGCTCACAGGTGAAAGTGTTACTAGATACTTCTGTTGGAATTACTAATTATTTAGATTCGTATTATAAAGTGAAGATCATTGGAACTAACTAGTAATTACTCAAGTGTTACTAAAGACATTTTCTAAAAGTATACTAAAGTTCACCAAAAATCTCAAACGTTTGCACAAATCATGACTAGATCATGTAGTAACACTTGAGTCATTACTAGTTAGTTCCAATGATCTTCACTTTATAATACGGATCCAAATAGTTAGTAAGTAATAGCTCACAGATGAAAGTTTGGCACCCAAATGACAGTTTCCACCACATTATGTGGTGCCCGTCTCCCCTTGATGCCCTCCTCCACTCCAGATCTCCATCCACAAGGAAACTTTACGCCGTGAAGTGGAAATTATTCACTTCCTGGTTCGGAGAGCACCAGCTGGAACTGCCCTGTGGGCAGTATTGCCAGTTCCTGCTGGAGCGTTTTTCCACAGTGCCATCCCCCCCCCACACTAAAGGTCTACTTGTAGGCCTTAGCTGCTTACCACGTCCCTTTAAGTGGTGCATCCTCAGTAACTTGTTTCCTTCGTGGCATTTGAGGCTAAGGCCAGCTGTCCGCAAGAGTGTGCCGACTTTGGAATGGAATTTGGCCATTAATTTGGAAGGCCTTTCCCTGGCACAACACAATCACGAAGGGGTGTCCCCACAGCATTTCGGTGCAGCATCTTGTTCCGTCTTCAGGGAACTAGGGTTACATACATAACCGAGAGGTTTAAGGTTCGTTCAATTAAAAACTGAAAAGGCTAAATTTAGATTGACTCTTGAGTCAATGTTGGTCCATAAAAAATCAAATCAAGAATCGATTAAAATCAAGAAATCAATATTTTTTACCCAGCCCTGGTAAAAATATGAATTGTGTTAAAAATCTATAAAGAAAATTTATATTTTAATTAACAAGACAATGTATTTTACTTAGGCTACCATTAATGTTATGGTAAGGGTGGCGGATGAACCCAGAAGCAGACGGTGTGCAATCACAGATAGTTTATTGTAGACAAAAAGGGGAAAACAAAGCCCACGAGGGGGCAAAACAAGACTCTGACAAGGTGACTGACTAGACATGGTACTGACAAAATTCTACTAGATAAACAACTGACACGAGCAATAGATAAACAGGACACATACTCTTGACAGGTACTCACAAACTTGGCACGGATAACATTTGGCAACATCTGGCAATGAACCGACACAGGACAGCAAACACAAGGGGATTAAATAGGGAACACTAATGACGAGGACAGGTGAGACTGACTAGACAATAATGACGAGACGAGGATAACAAGGGGGCGGAGTAAAGAAATGAGACAACACAAGCACATGGCCCAAACAGGCCATGCGCTTGCACACAAAACATGATTCTGTCATGATCCTGCCTCACGACTAGAGAAAATCAAAGACAAGAAGGCAGAATCATGACAATTAAAGTAGATAAATAGTATATTCAAATATTGGTATAATTATATTTTTAATAAGTGAAAAAAAGTAAAAACCACCTTCAAATTTATTTGACTAACATTGTTCACTGTATGTAATTATTAGCCTTCAGTGAAATCAGCAGGGTTAAATATCATGTAGACAAGTAGCAGCTGATATATGAACTGTAAAATATGCAGTTGAGTTACCAAAGTGTTTTTGAATGTGTAGTTAATAAAATAAAATGAAAACCTTGATAAATAATTGCATGGAAAGTTTTAATTTCTCTACCTTTCCTTAATATGAAAAAAACTTGGTGTGACCAGGTAATTTCTCAGAAGAAATGAATGGGCACGAACATGGCAGGGTCTTTTCACTAAGCAGTATGAGGGTAATGTAATTTGCTATTGTTTAACCTCGCACCGCCAGGTCTCTTGTTTTAATGGAGTCTCAGATTAGTTTCCTCTAACACATGTAATTGGATAAGTGATGAAACATATTACTGCTATCCAACCACTAAACCAAAAAGACACGTCAACTTTTTTTTTTCTCCACTTCTCACAATACAGTTTCCATCTCCAGATCTAGATGTAATGTCAGACATTCTTATTAAGAACATTATTCAAAATTTAGAAGGCGGCAACTTTGGGAATACAATACAATTGTGAAAAGGAACATTGTGAGACTGCTTTTCAGATGACGTGCCAATGTGACACATTGCCAAATAAATGTGACATTGATGATTCTAGGCCCTACTTGCAACATCTTATTGTAAAATATTGTCTTAAACCGCTCAAAAAATAAATAAATCTTTTGTTATATATTAACCTAAAACTTAGAATGGCATCCCTTAGCTTGCGGAGCAGAATTTGGTCTGGTGTGCTCTGCACTGGCAACTCGCTGGGTTTTGGAACTGAGTTACTGAAAAGGCTAATCTGGTTGGTATGGGAACAGATGCAATTCCTTTCCTCTCTGTTTCACAGTTGCAGGGGTGAAAGGTCTGCCTGTCAGCCTGGGAATCAAAGGTAAGGGGTTTTTTTATGAGGGTAATGAAGGGCTTTTTTTCTTGTTCATCACTAAACCAGCTAAACAGATTGTGCTGTGGTGATCTATGCATCCTTCAGAATAATAAACTCTTAATTTTTGCTGTGAGAGGCTTTTGAATGGGGTTTTGAGGAATTATTGGCACAGCTCTCACTTCCTGCTCAGACAAAATTAGATATGAGCATACCAACACATGTCAAGTGAGGCCATATTCTAATTTTAGGCATGAATGGAAAAATAATTAGATGGATGACTGTCATTCTTAATGCAGACAAGAGAGTGAATCGGCATATTGAGTCTGGATAAGCAATTATGATGAACAAATCCACAAAAACAACGACACTGGAACAATACTGAATATAATGTCAAGACCAATTTGATAGGATGGATATAATGAAATAGAATAAGTGTGTGTATGCTTTGTGTTTGTTTGTGTCTAAAAGCCATTATAATAGTACGAAATAAATGAATAAATACAAAAATAATACAAAAAAATTAACATGGCCAATAAAACCATAGAATTACATTTTTTTCTCAGTCGCTTTGGTGCATTTCTCAGATCAGAAATGAAATTTTCAAAATGACTTGTTCAACCTCCACATCATCAAGTTGCTTGGGCACATCATGAAAGCAGTTTCTCATTCTTTTTAACAAGTTGAGATTGCTTTGGTAAATTCATGCAATTATGTACAATGTGTCTGCGGTTTCCTACAGTTGCTAATAATGTATTAAATAGTTCCCTGTGCAATAGTCTTACCCCACAAAACATCTAGTCATCAGTTCATTGTATGTGTCATTAAATGCAAAATGGTTGCAATACTGTTAACTATATTTTCTACACACTTCTATTAGACTTTTTGTAAATGTGCCATGAATTGATGAATTGTGCAGGTGAATCTTGACTTTCGCTAATGAAGAGAATGTAGATCAAACAACGAAAAACCAGTTCCCTTTCATTGTCACTCCGAGTTCCGTCGACTTTGAGTATTACAAAACGAGCCAATGGCAAAGAAATGCCTTGGGTCTGCAGATTTTCCTAGCGTATCTCCGCCTTACCTCGTGGGTAAGAAAGTAGGACGTTGGCAATATGCAGGTTCGGAGCCAAAAATTATTTGTTAATTTGAAATTGGTCAAGTTGAAAGGTTAATGTGTGAAAAAGGGAATTGATTGTGAGTAATATTATCTTTCTGCCTTGTGTTGCAAGGTTGTTTTTTTTTTTTTTTTTTTTCTGTCTTGCTTTTCCCTTTCCTTATGTCAAGTTCCTGTTGTGATGACTTGTGGAATCGGACGATAAGTTTGAGCTGAAATCTGTCTCTGCCATCAAAGAGGTCAGCTCGGTGTTGGTGGATACTGGTGAGCCAACCCTGTTTTTCTGAACTTGGACATTTCCATACACGTTGATCGAGGTGGTAGGACCACATGTGTATATGCCTTTGTGTTTCTTTTTTCAGTCAAGGACATCGTTGTATATGTGAAGTGAAGAGTTTCCCCATCTCATTCGTTTACTTTGCATTTTTTTGCAGTTCATAAAGGACATTGAACGAGTGAACTGAACATTGAGTTGAAATTTACTCATTTGAGTCAATCCTGATATTATTCAGTGTGTCACTGAGTATTGTGCATTGAAGTCTGTTTTTTTTCCTACTTTGAAATTTCATTTAAAATAAGTCAACAGAGTTAAGTTAACTATTCATTTGGCTTTGAGTGAAACTGATTTCAAGAAATTATCTTGAAGGTTTCCACATGTAATTTTTTTGTTTTGTCATATTTCCCTTCAATCTGAACTAATAATTTCAAAGTATAGCCTACTAAAAAAAGGAAAGAAAAATACTTACCATTTTAAACTATATCTGTTTCATGTCGTTATTTCCCTCTGTCTTGCTGCAACACAGGCTTTCAAACGTAGCAGTCTTCTGAATCTGGTCTGAGATATAGAAATTAATTCTGTGCTAAGACCGCTAAGCGTACGTGCTACATTTGCACTCATTTCTCTGACCCGGCACACACAAACCTGTGGGACCTAGAGTTAATTGCTGGGTTATTTTGATATTCCCTGGTTGGTTCATGGTGGCGTAGTCAACAGTTATCACAATAAGCTAAATCTTTTTTTTTTTTTTTTTTAAATCTTACACCACTGCATCACACAGAACATTTGAACATTTCCATATGAATAAATATGCATATTGCCAGATTGATGTCAATGATGACAAACACCTTTGGGTGTCAAGTAATGGATGATGCTTGTTTCAATATGTCAAGTCTAGTCACCTTTATTTATATAGCGCTTTATGCAATACAGGTGGATTCAGATAAGCTTTACAGTAATAAAACAGGAAAATGATGATGAATGATGCAAACGGAATTCAATTCTGCTCCAAAGCAGCTCTAAACAAGAATAGCGTGTCATTCTTCATCTCAGCTTAGTTCAGTGTTGATTTAATTCAGTTCAGTTGTGTCGATGTGCCAAAATCTCTGACTGAGATCTACAAGCATTGATGTGGAGCTAACATTTTTAGTGAATATTTTAAGTATAACATAAAAGCTTAAATAAATAATCCAATAATTAATTTTAAAAAATAATTAAAAAATGAAAATAAAAAAGATGAAAGACTTCTCACTTCACTAATACAGTAGATTTAGAATAAATTGTATCAGGGTTATGTATAACGAAACATCGCGTCATGGTGTTGATGGCAAGGGAGCGCCTTCAGAGTGAGCCACGTGTAGCACATAACAAGCAATTGGCCAAAGACAAAGGCAGGTGATGTGAGGTTGTGCATGATCAAGTCTATAAATAGCACCTGTGTGAGAGCATCACCAGATTCAATTGTCTGAGGTAGCCATGCAGGCATACTGAAGTATCAGATCCTTCTGTCAACCCTCTCATCACTGGGCATTACAGGTACTCCTCTCCACTGGTTTGAGTCCCTGGTTGAATTGTTGAATTTTGAATTTGTTGAAGTGAACTGGTTGAATCTCACAGGTAGGTCCTTCAGGGTCACATGGAGAGGTAAGGTATCCAAAGCACATCAACTGACGACAGGGGTTCCCCAGGGCTCAGTTCTTGAACCACTCCTCTTCTCCATTTACACCACATCACTGGGAGCCATCACACAGACATGTGGTTTATCTTACCATTGCTATGCCGATGACACCCAGCTCAACCTTTCATTTCAACCAGATGAGAACATCAGGAAGATCAGGCCCCCTTCCTAACTGAACATGCAACATAACTTCTCATCCAGGCCCTGGTCATTCCTACTTGATTGAACCTCATTTTCAAGACAGAAAATGAGGTTACACATTGGTGAGTTGACCCAACCGTTGGTGAGGATGTGCTCATCCAGCTTAGTTTGTGGTGCTTCCATTTTCTTATAGGGAAAATGTTTGTTTTCACCACCACATGGTTAACGACCTCGGGCAGCTCCTCATAAGATTTTGACACAGAGAAAACCCCTGATTCGTAACCCCCATCTACATCTAACCCTCAGAGATTGATTCCCCAGGGAGCAGGTCCACATCCAGAATGGAAAAAAATCGCAGATTGCTCTTTTAGAGTAGTTTGGTATTTTAAAGGAAATTCCCACTTCAAGATCGGCACTGAGCCACTCAGGGGAACTCTTTCTTTGCTACTTAATATTTTTGTGGAAACTGTAATGCATTCTTTGATGAAAATCAAATTTAAAAACAGCATTTATTTGAAATAGAAATGTTTTGTAACATAAATAATGTCTTAAGTGTCACTTTAAATAATTAAAATGAATGAAATAATAATGAAATAAATGCAGTATTGGAGGATGTAAGATATTTATTAAAAAAAAAAAAATTGTGATCATTCCATGTTCGGTAGTGTGTTTATGTGTGTGCATGTTTATATAAGTGGTGTGGGAAAAAAATGAGGAATGCTCTATAATGAGAGTGAGCCCATTAAATGATCCCAGATCCCTGGCAAAAGATCTGGCCTTGTCTTGCTGAAGATCAACTTCACTCAAATGTGAGCAAATACATTATTCAGTCAAACAGCGAGAGTGCCGTTGTGTTAGGAAAGATCTGATGCTTTCCGGAGTCAACAACAATGGTTTTCCTCACGTGTGTCCATGTGTCAATCTGTGGGATGGGGGTGTTCATTCAGATTGAATAAAATTAAGGAGAGTGACTCTCAGCATTCAGAAAATTGTCTAAAGTGGGTTACTGCAGCACGCTGGGAGAGTAAGAAACAGCTTCGGCACAATGCACTCTGGGACTGCATATCCCTTGTTGCACGGCACAGTTAAACCTCTCTTTGAACATGTTTGAAAGAGTAACAGAACAGAGATTCTGCACAATCCCATTTTTTCCTTTTTACACTCACTACATTGAGGATGTTTGGATTATGACAGAAAATAATGAGAAGCAGTTATAAAAAAATGCAGGTTTACAATGAAAATGAGATAAGGATGGCAGGCTCTTCTTTAGAAACTAAATTAAGTTTTTTTTTTAAGTTCAACGGTTGTTCATCTACTCCTTTCAATCAAATCTCAATGGCATGTGAGTGACTGCTAACTTCAAGCCTGTTATACAACTCTTCACCTCCACATCACCACTCTTATTTTTATAATCATTAACTAAATTTAATTTAATTTAACACAAGCAGTAGACTTCTTATCAATAAAGTGAACAAATGTAAAAAAAAATAAATAAATATTTTTAACACAGTACACTTAGCAAAAAGCAAACCGTGGTTGAGAAGACGGTAACACTTTAAAATATTGGTCCGTAGTTAACAAGTAGCTATGCAGGAAGTAATAGGTAGTACTGCATTAACACCGAACTTAATACTATTAACTAATATGGAAGCAATATTAACTAATCAGTAAGTAGTAGGTAATTTAGTACAAAGGTAGTTCCTTGGTAGGTATTTGATTATTAAATATATCCTCACTGAACTACTTGTGAACTAAGAAATAATAACCAATTAATTACTAATCACAAAAGTAACATGTCTAAAAAGTGAACAATTGTGGGGGTTTTATACTCTTAACATGGTCATAACATTTCAGAAGCATGTGCCTCAAATGGGTTCTTTGTGGAAACAAGTTTATGAATATTACATCCCCAATAACTTGTATCATTTGTGAAAAACATGTTAACTCCTCAATAACTACTTAAGTGTTACCTTGTCATCCCGCAGGAACTACTAGTGATGTGGCCCATTATTATAAAGTGAAAAACATGTTAACTCCTAACTAACTACAAGCGTTAACGCTAATATTCTAACAAACACTGTAATCTGGTAGATGTGGTTTTGCGCTTATCGTAACATAAATGCAGCCAATTTCTTCATTAAAGATACAAATTGTTTTTGACAAGTGAACATCAATGTTTATATTCATGTGCTAAAGAGAAGTCCTCCTCAGGCAGCTACTGTAACATAAAGTTATAGGTCTTTGGAGTCTGAGATATATGTGACTGACATTCAATAGAGCTCATAATAGTGAACTAATCCAATCATGAGAGTGTCAGCATCCTAATTATTTAAGGTTTATTTTTAAATTTTTATATTAGGATTATTTTATGTTTAAGTTTTAAATAAACAGAGAACATGCGTCCATCCTGGGGAGAGTAGTAGTCACAATCTCAACCTAGCTAATGTATTTGGGGGGGATGTAATATTCATAAACTTGTTTCCACAAAGAACCCATTTGAGGCACATGCTTCTGAAATGTTATGATCATGTTAAGAGTATAAAACCCCCACAATTGTTCACTTTTTAGACATGTTACTTTTGTGATTTAGTAATTAATTGGTTATTAATTCTTAGTTCACAAGTAGTTCTCAATGAGGATATATTTCTTTAGTAACAATCAAATACCTACCAAGGAACTACCTTTGTACTAAATTACCTATTACTTACTGCTTAGTTAATATTGCTTCCATATTAGTTAAAGTCCCTGTAAAGTCAATTCTACAAAAAAAGTTCTAAACACATTATAAATGTTACATATGTATTGCTAAAACATATTACAAAGTCTGTGAACTGTGAAGTACTGAAATGTGGAGTTAGACCGTTGAACAGTTTTTCACCATTGCAATTTTACGGATTAATTGGGCGGGGCTAAAACAGGGCTCCGTGACGCACTGGAACCCATGAGCTGCTGGACACCCCCCTATTTGATGACGCACAGAGTCTGATCTCTCCCCGAACACACAATAACACTCCCCGAGCACATTCGCATTCACTGCTCAATCGCGAGTGACTGTCAGTACTATTAGTTACTACAGCTGAGCCTACAGTTTTCTAGCTAGCTATGCCTTCGACACGGACATGCATAGGCTACTACCTGGATGCAATCATGTATACAAAACAGATCGGTATCTTCATTTAAATTCCCTTAAAAACGATCACATCAAGAAGAGGTTTTTAGAGAGCCTAACGTTACCTTGATGAAGAGCTGAGGATCACCCCCAACACCCGCCTCTGTAGTGATCATTTTACACTGGATCGTTTTATAAACTTTCCTCAGAGACAACTTGGATTCACTGATAATTCACTGATAATCCGCTGTTACTGGTGAACGGGGCCGAAACGACGATCTCCCGCCTCAGCTTTCATCCTCCCGTCTCCAAAAGCTAATCAGCTAATATCACCGTCAAAAGCTTTCCCGCTAGTGGGCGTGGTTTCAGCACAGCCAGCGCACACGCCCCCAGTGTTTGAGAGCAGAGAATCTGCTCATTTTTTCATGATTTTGATAGCTTATTTTATGTACTTCCCGACTTTTTTTTATCATTCAAATTTGGCTGGGTGGCTAATTACACATTTTTCTGTGGTGTGAAACTCAGAACACATACTTAATTTTGACTTTACAGGGACTTTAATAGTATTAACTTCGGTGTTAATGCAGTACTACCTATTACTTCCTGCATAGCTACTTGTTAACTACGGACCATTATTTTAAAGTGTTACTGAGAAGACTTAATTGACTAGTATGGCCACCATGCATGTCTGACAGCCCCGGCCAGCCACATTTTGACAAAAAAGAAATGAATGAATTTTAAAGGGACGTCAGGGTTAAAGTGTAATAGAAAAGTACTATAAATACCCACCGGCATCTGGCCACTGTAAGATGACCTGCATCCCAAAGGCCCAGACCAGCCAAGGTTTCCGTTATGCTATTTAGTAGTGCACCAAACAGAGACCTACTGTGCTGTTTGTCCTTCAGTGATGCTTCTGAATCTTATGAGGCCTGATATCAGGTCTGATCACTTATGCACATGATTTATCAAGGTTGTCTTGAATTAGCCTTTCGCCGAGCCCCGCCCCCCTTAGTTACTGCTGCTACCTCCGTCAAACAAATGGTCAAACACGGGCAGCGCGACAGATTGCCATGACGGCAAAGGGTATTCCCGTGCGTGTCAGTGACCTTTTTTGGAGCAATACCTCCGCGATATCAAGCAAGATCGAAGCAAAAGGGGTTACGGTATGCGGTGGAGGGATTTATTCCAAATATAAAATTAAGAAATGAATGAGACACGACTACTATTGATGCTAATGCTTACCAGTCTCAAGAAAAATCAGAAAAACCCCATGACCATGCTAAGTTACCTCAAATGCAACCAGCACAGCCTTGAAGATTTTATAAACTGGTTCAGTGGCTAATTGTTTGGAGTTCGAAATATATAACTTGCGCTGCATATTTATTCATTTTGCCTCCGATACAGGAGTACACGTTCGCTTTAACAAGCAGGTTGTTCATTACCACAGCAACCGATTGCGTGTCATGCTCATGCTGAATGCGATTTTCGTGTTTAAAAAGTAACTAACGTTATGCATAAGAAACGGAAAGAGGCAGAGAACCATACGTTATTTAAGGTTATTTCTATTCGTTACGATATTGATATATGAACTGATGTTGTCATGTAAGCTTCATGCTTTCCCCGTTGCGAACGTCCTCTAAACTGTAGTCTACGGTGCTGCACTGCTAACTTAGCTGGCTGCTGCTCATTTTCCCAGATAATATCATGGTATGTTAACAACAACCCTTTAGAAAATGTACAGTAAGTCCTTTGTGGATCCTCTTGATCTGCTTTCTCCGTGCTTCTTTGACTAATCTCAGTCGCACGCACGCTGCACGCGAGACGAGTTAACCATGTTCGACACATTTAACTGGAATTGGGGCGTCCACACTGTTTAATACATCTTAGGCACCGCTCGCGTTGTGTTTTGGGCTTTGGAAAGGGAAAAAACACAACTTCTCCAGACAATCTCTCAGGGTATCATGTGTCCGATTTACTAACGCCGTGGGCGCACCGCTTACTGTTTGACGGAACAGCTCACACAGTAACGGTTGCTATGATGTGTGATTGGACAATGGCCATTTTGTGGGAGGGGCCGGCGAAAGGTCAATTGGAATTCTTTTTTTTTTTTTTTTTTTTTTAAACACCTGTTGTGAATCTGAAGCATGTAAGAATGGATGTGGAAATCTCTTTAGATTTTCTTAAAATATTTCAAAATATATGAATGTATTTCCAAGATATTCAAAAATATATTTATATTTCAAGGTGCACTTGAAGTGGAAACAACTTATTTATTAAAAAACAAACACAAACTTCTACCATATATTTAAAACTATATAGACTCAAAGAATACAGAAAAATATATTTGAAGAGTTCAGATGCAAAAGCCTCTAAATGCCATTTGAAATTTTCTTCTTTAATGATGATTTTTGTCAAACTTGTATATTCAAGTTCAGTAATTTCACTTAAATGACAATTAATAGGTAATTATCATTGCCATTTAAGTGAAATTACTGAACTTAAATATACAAGCTTGACAAAAATCATCATTAAAGAAGAAAATTTCTAATGGCATTTAGAGGCTTTTGCATCTGAACTCTTCATTTTGTTATATGTGATGTGTCCATGGTGGCCAAAAACTAAAGCTAACTTGAGGTAGTATCTTATTATCATACATCAAGTAGTATCACAAAGAAAAATAGTATTGTTTCACGGTAATTGTTTTAAACCATACTTGTGTCATATGATCTAACAATATTTGTCACATGACCTCATCACACTCCAAAATTCAACAAGTGCAGGAGTAATAAAAATGTACTTATTTATAAAATGACTCAACATTTGGCAGTCAAATTAGTATTGATAAAATACAGAATATTTACATACAAATATTTGCATAGTGTTTAATTTACATCCATCCATGATATGATTATGATTATGTCACAGGCCGGGGAGGTTGACCGGCCCTTTACGCACCGCCTCTGTAACACGTACCAGCTTAAGGAGCTAACAGAGGACACCACCAGACCAGACAATCAGATAACAGGTATAACGTTCTTTATTGAATTGAAAGCATATCATAAAATGAGATGTCGCACAATCGGCTTCTTCCTCTTTCCAGGCAGATCAAGACAGCGAGAGATGAGTAGCTTATGTCCATAGCGGCTCGGCTCCGGACTGGACAATGATAGGTACACAGTTAATGGCTCCTCTTCCAGACCGGTCTGGACAGCAAGGATTGGCTCCAGGCCGGACAATGGTAAGTACACGGGTAATGGCTCCTCTTCAAGACAGGCCAGGACAACAAGTATCGGCTCCATGCCAAACAATGATGGTCGGTACACAGGTAATGGCCCCTCTTCAAAACAAGTATCAGTTCCAGTTAAACAATGGTGAGTATACAAGTAATGTTTCCTCTTCCAGGCAGGCCAAGGCAGCAGGAATCAGTTCCAGCCAGACAATGGTGAGTATGCAGGTGATGGCTCTTCTTTGAGACAGACTGACAGACCAGGAAGGCAAAAATCGTCTCTGAGCCAAATAACGGTGAGTGTAGAGGTAATGGCTCCTCTTCCAGGCAGGTCAAGGCAGCAGGAGATGCATAGCTTACGTCTCTGATGGCTCAGCTCCAGACTGGACAATGGTAGGTACACAGGTAATGGGTCCTCTTCAAGGCAGACCAAGGCGGCGAGAATCGGCTCCATGCCGAACAACAGTGAGTGCACAGGTAATGGCTCCTCTTCTAGGCAGGCCAATCAGCAGGGGATGACTAGCTCACGTCTCTGTATGAGACACACTCAAGGAGCACTAGTTGGTAAAACCCAACTCTCCTTGAGTTTAGACAATCCAGCAGGTCTCAGGCACAAACAAAGGAAAGACTTTACTCCCCACACTCCTGTATTCAGCAAAGCACTTCAAACACTTCACACATGCTAATATCCCCCATAAGCACAGTAATCCAGACACTCACAGTGAACTATGGCCTTTGTTCATAACTCCGACTGGGTTCATTGTTTCGATGTAACCATAACTCGGGGGCAGGTGCAGGAGCTGAATCCTCGTCCTCGATGTATTTGGATGTGGAAAGGCAACACGAAAGATGGACAGCAACAAGTGTGGCTGGTTTGGAGAGATCAGAACATCACAACGCATTCTCATCCTTTAACGTCATATAGAGCGCTATATGACAAAACGGCGCTATACTACGCACATGGCACCTGTTATCGTTAATATAACACGTGCTGTGAGGGCTAAGTTTAGGTGTGGGGTAGGGTGTGCGTGTCATATTCACGCTAAAGGATTTATAACGTCTTGGGTTCGCGTGTTATATTAACGATAAAGGGTGCCATGTGCGTAGTATAGCGCCGTTTTTGCATATAGCGTTCTATAAGACGTTAAAGGATGAGAACGGGCTGAACATCATCATGTTAGTTTAAATCAAACAATCATCGGAATGGTGTGTGAACACAGGAACAGAATATTCAGCTTGCGTTTTCTCTTCAGAATAATTTCTGTGTAAACAGCCTCAGTGGGTCAATCTCAAATGACAAACACCTGTCTGTGATTTCAGTAATTGGCGTGAGGAGACCGTATATAAGCGGGCCGTGCTGACAGCAGTTTGAGAGAGAGACTAGGAGCTCGTGCACATATCCTGAGAAGTGTTGCTGAAAGAGTGACTTCTGAAAGCTGCATCCAGTGGGAAGAGTATTACTACAACTGTATCCAGTGAAGCTGTATCCAGCGGGAAGAGTATTGCTACAACTGTATCCAGTGAAGCTGTGTCCAGGGGGAAGAGTATTATTGTCTAACGTTACTGTTTCTTTTGCCTTTGATATTCTGAGTTAACTTTATTTGAGCGCGACCATGCGCCGTAAAAGAGCGTTGTAAATAATAGTGCACGAGTCCCAGTATTCGCCAACCCTGTGTCTCCTTCCATCACCCACATACAACTAACCTGTTTTCCATCACAGTGGTACTTAACTTTTTCCAAAGATAGCATGTGCACATCCTTCGTTCTTCGAGAATCCTCCTTTACAGAATCAATTTTACCCCTGTGAAAATCCATCTCTGTCCTGCTTCTCTACCCTGCCCCAGCCCAATGTTTTATTACATTGGTTTCATGTTTCACAGCATCAACAGAAATATTGTTACACTACACTAATTACATCATTAACAGATAATTTATTAACCAGTTTAGCAGTTTTCCAGAGAGCCAATATCACATTTGAAGAGCTCAGAACATGACTTAGAAAGTCTTGACTTTTCATTTCGACTCCTTACATAACTCCACCAGTCAGGCAATCAGAAACCCACATCTGCCCAAATATTGTTGCGAAAGAAATTTATTTTAGTATAGCACCATGTTTTTTAGATTACCTCTGATAACTGGCATATTCTGCAATAACATTTCCCATTTCAGACAATAGGATATTTGAAAGAAATATCTCTCTGGGAACTCTGTTAGGATGCATGAGTAGTTTGATGGGACAACAGTGTGTGCATAAACACTCAGAAGTAGCAGAAGATAAAACAGCCCAATGATAACAGTGAGGTACAAATCAGAGGAAGTTCAGCCGCCTCGTCTCTCTCATTTGCTGTCATTATTGCTATAAGTAATGGAGACAGGTGGATAAGCTTGCACTGATGGATTCCAAATTAGATGGCGAAAGATTTTATTTTTTTTTTTTAAATGGACGTTAACAGCATATTGGTGACATTAACAGGCCCATTTCCTTCAATGGAGCCTTTATAGCACTTTGACTAATGTGTTTCATTTTAAAAGTTTTACAAAACAATTGGGAGGACACTCTTTGGATTTGTTTTATAAAATATTCTTACAGAGGATGTATTTCTCCGATAAATAAATTTAGGTTGCAGGATTTCTTATATATTGGCAACAGTTGTGGGAGTGCAACCTTGAAAAGTTATCTAAAATATAACAAATTCTCTAAAGCTATAAGGCCTTAAAGGTATGTTATGCACAAAAGTCAATCATTTACTATCCCCATGTCGATCAAAACTTGTTTTTTCTTCTGCAGAACACACTAGAATAAGTAAGATAGAAACACAATAAATGAACAAATTAATGATTTTATTTTTAGTGATCTACATTTTACAACTAGTCTATTTTTAGCACTAGAAAATGCTTTATGGAAAATCATTTTGGGGAAAATGCTTTTTGGTAAAATCCTTCATTCAGATATCATAATTGACTGAAAAGTCATTAAAATGCATTGGTATATTATGGATATACAGTATGGAGTGTGAACTAAAAATAAGCACCAAGGATATATTATTCTTTAAGTGTGTTGAAGAAAATGTGTTGCCTTTTTAACATTCATTTCATTCAAATGCAGAAGTAGTGGCAAATTCAAGGCAGCTGAGTGGTGTTTTGTCAGCGCCCAGTGCAATTGTCTCATTTCCTGTCAGGCTGCTGAATGATTGGATGATTGATTCTTCATCTCAGGGATTTTCTAGCACGACATGGCACGCATACACAGGGCTGATTAGACACCAGAGGGATAACGCTTAACGGCAGCAGGGGCCATTCTTTAAAGAACGCGGCACCTGAAGATTGTAATCAGACATGACGGCTCTCACACAGTGGCTGTGTGTCGCCTCCACCAATCAGATACTTGTCAGGGCAGATTTATTAAATCAGAATGTCCTTAACTACTTCTGATTGAAAATGAAGGGAAAGAAAATAAAATCTGCTCATCAGTGATATTTATCATATCATCAGCAGTCCTCCATGATTTCTATCAGCTCCACTGAACCACAAAAATGTAATTTTTCAAAATTTCACCACAAAATAATAACAATAATAATAATCATAATCAAAGACCCCATTTACACCTGGTATTAAAATGCGATCTGTATCCAGATAAGTTATCCGGATAATAAAAAACGCATGTTAATGCAAGGTGTAAATGCGTTGTGATCGGATCGTGATCGGATCTGCCTGACCACATCTGGAGGTAGTCTGGCTCGCATTGTGTCCGGATCTTTACTAGGTGTAAACGCAATCTGGTTGTTGAAACCACATATGTATATTTTACTCCTCCCAAAAATGCTAAAAAATAAACGAGTGAGAGCGTGTTATATAGGCTATATGTCATGTTATAGCCTAGTCAGATGCGACACGCATCACCGCAGATGAGCAGCTGAGCGTCTATTCAACGTGCAAACATCGCAAATAAAAGTGAAAGTAAGTCACAGACGCAGTTAACACATCAAGTAAAGAAACAAAATTATCTTACCAGGCCTGTTGCCACTCTCTCTTATTGAGTCTTTGATTTGGAAATTAGCTGATGATCAATAAAATGCCGCTCAGATCTGTTGCTTTTGGTGGCGTGCAATCCATTAAATCTGCATATAACGCAGGAGGTGAAGATCGGATTTATATCCGTTTTGCAAAAACACATTTATGTGGCCAGGTGTAAATGGAATCGGTACTTATTATCCGGATAACTTATCTGGATACAGATCGCATTTTAATACCAGGTGTAAATGGGGTCATAATGATTAGATGGATAGATAGATAGATAGATAGATAGATAGATAGATAGATAGATAGATAGATAGATAGATAGATAGATAGATAGTAGGGCTGTGCAAAAGTTAATTACGATTAATCGCATCCAAAATAAAAGTCTCTGTTTACATAATACTGTATATTTGTGTGTGCTGTATATGATTATTTTGTATATATAAATACACACACATGCATGTATATATTTAAGAAAATATGTAATTCATATATAAAATATTTATATTTATATAATATAGATTATGTATTTATAAACATATACAGAATTTAACCGCAAATAATTCTTAAATATATACATGCATGCATAGGTATTTATATATACAAAATAATTATATACAGCACACACAAATATATTATGTAAACACAGACTTTTATTTTGGATGCGATTAATCGCAATTAACTTTTGCACAGCCCTAATAGATAGATAGATAGATAGATAGATAGATAGATAGATAGATAGATAGATAGATCCATATCATATATATATATATATGAATTGCAATCACTGATTTTTGGGAATCTCTGTGATCAGTGGCGGTCTTAACATAGAGGCATAGGTAGGCGGCTGCTTTGGGCCTCCTAACAGTGGTCAAAGTAGGGGGGCCCCGAACCAACCTATATATATATATATATATATTAGTGCTGTTAAACTATAAAATATGTAATCGTGATTAATCGCATTAATGTCATAGTTAACCCGCGATTAATCTCACATTTTTATCTATTCTAAATGTCTTTTGATTTCTTTTTGTTACATTATTTTTTTTTCTCATTTTAATGCTCTTATCAACATGGAAAAGTGGATTGGCTTGTTTAGTGCAAATGTTTTTTTATTATTATTATTGAAAATAACATTGGAATAGAGCTCAATTTCACACTAACATATATAAATAATCTCTCACACAATGTAACACTGTCTATCAATAAAAGGGTGAAAGAAATACTGACGCGGTCCTGATATTGACGAAGGGGTGGAGAATTCGCATCATCTCTGTGTGTTTGGATGTGCTGCGATGATGATAGCTCAGTTCATAATGACAAAACACACAGATCACTTGGTCTTGTCAATGGGACAATTTGGCAACTTTTTAAAAGTAAACTTTCCATTCAGAATCTTAGGGCATCCATTTCGGCGTCTCGCGCTCGTCATCCACTCAAAACGTAACGTTACTATTTGGCCGGCTCACATTACAAGTAGCTCAGTTTCGATCCACTTACATTACATGTGCCATTTGATGTTGGGCAATGTTGTGGTCACACCAGCGTCTCTTACATTATGAACGCGCTTGCCATGCACAACGTGCCTACATTTGAAATAACAAAATTTTGGTCGGCAGGAAAAATGCTTACTGAAAACCAAACCGAAAGCCTCGTACTGAACAGTTCAATACGAATACGTGTCTCGTTACACTGCTAATATACAGTATATATATATATATATATATATATATATATATATATATATATACTGTATATATATACTAATATATATACTTTCACATGATATATATATAATATATATACTTTCACAATGAAATGGACTAGTCCCGTAGCTGTGAAATTATTACATTATAAAATATATAAAATAATTTAAACCTATAAAATGTTTGTTTGTAGAGTGTTTGAAATGTCAATCTCAAGTGCAATGCCAATTGCAACCTCACTCACTTACTTACTCATACAAAGTCAGTTATTCATCTTGGCAATATTTGCTATGTGTATAGCCGAGCAAAATGATGTCCAAAAGACGTCTTTTCAACGTCTTTCTCACAAAAGTCGGACATTGAAAAGACATCCTCTGAGGGGCCAGAATGAAAGTTTTTATGACGTATTTTTTTTTTTTTTACATGTTCTGGACGTCTGAAAAAGACGTTAATGGATCCTTCGTACAAAGTTAAAAACTATTTCAAATGTGGCTATTTTCAACATTATTTATGGTCTCAGAGGACAATTCATCACCTCTGATGATCAGCATGAGCATTTAACATTGTGTTTAGAGTTTTGTGTTTATATTTGGAGTTTATAACCACCAACCTTGTGGAACTGCATTATTTGGGCTAGTAGCATGGAAGGTGGACAAAAAGCAAGTTGAGACACAATATTTTGCAATATTTTGAGAAAATGTTCCATATAGTCACACAGACATCAAGATTTTGCATATGATTCACAACAATGGTGACAATAAAAAAATGTTTCATGCTGCAATGCATGATGGGTAGCTTTCATAGTATTAAACATCCTTGATTCCCACGTTTTTTTTTTGTTATGGTTGTCACCATTGTTGTGAGTCATATCCAAAATCTTGATATCTGTGTGTGACAATGTGATTCACTTTCTTAAAATATTTTGTACACAGTGATCATTTTAAAGTTACTGATCCAAATAATGCAGTTCCACAAGATTGGTGGTTATAAATATCAGATATACAAACAAAATTTTAAATGCTGTTTAATGCTTGCATTGTGTTGATTTTATCATCATCAACAAGCAGCTGAAGACAGCTGATTTTTCATTTTCATTACTGCACAAACAATAGTGTTATACAAACACATAATTACAACAGCCAAAGAAAAGCTAAAGTAAGGTGATCTGTGACCAAGAGCCCAACTAAAGCAAACACTGATCACCACAATGGTGATTTAAAATGAAACAAATATCACCATCTAAACTGCATCTAAACAATGTAAATAAACATGAGTTTTAATTTAATGCATCCTGAGAGTGTTTATTTGCTCCAGAAACAGAATAAATTGTCTAAATGAGACCATAAGTTATGTTGAAAACATGTCCACAATGGCCACATTTGAACTAGTTTTTAATCTTGTCCGAAGGACCCATTAACACGTCACAAAAAGACGTCATAAAAACTTTCATTCAGGCCCCTCAGTGGACGTCTTTTCAACATCCGACATTCTTTGGGAATGAGAATACCCAAACTGCATATGTGTGAATCACTGTGAACACACTAAGACGAAAGCACCAGTAAGCCTGGTGCAGCACCCAGGTACAAGTTGTAGAAAATTATAAATGTGCGCAGAGAGGGCCACCCTGCTGCATCACAAACATCTTGAACTGAAACCCCTGACCATAAGGCCTTAGAGGCCGCCATATTCATTGTTGAGTGTGCTCTGATAGCCAAAGGTGAGGGCTGCCCAGAGGCCTCATAAGCAAGAGAGATAGCCTCGACTATCAAATTGCTCAGAGTCTGCTTGGTTGCTGGCAGTCCTTTCTTGGGCGAACCAAAGCACATACACGATTGATTACATTTTCTCCACAGGGCAGCTCTGTGGATGTAGGCATCCAGTGCTCACACTGTACACACTAAATTAAGCTTTTTTCTGGTTTGACTTTCTGAAAGGAGGAGGATAGAAGGTCTTCTAACAAAACGTGGCACATTAGTATGTACTTTGGGCACATAACCCACCTTAGGGTACAGGAATGCCATCCCCAGTGCAAACAGGACACAGACAGGGCCTGGAGGTCTTACCTACCATAACAAAACACCTACCATAGTCAAAACTATCCATTCCGATAGATTTCCCGGAATTTGAGTTAATTTTATCTCAGACATCAATTTAGATATTCTGTTTGCTATGATAACATTTTTGCTAGGATAACATAACCCAGTGCTTGAATTCCCTCCTCTTGAGCGGCTTTGACACTCTTTTTAACTCTTCTAACCATTTCATAATACAAGATTTCATAATTCATTTCTTCTACTAAATCATTACTATTGTGGCTCTAACTGCAAACAACTGCACCGGTCGAACATGAATTCCACCCCAGTGAAGAGGATAGAGAAGCTCAAGACAAAATGGATCAGGAGGAATTGGACACAACTTCCCCCCGTATATCATATTTTCACTTTTTCCATCATGTAATATGGACCACTGTGCTTTTGACACCTGCCATGCATCTGTGGCTTGATTTAAAGGAACTACTTCCAAAACTGCAGAACCATTAAGAGATAGACTAAACATTGTAGAACATGAGCAAATTACCCACTCATGTTTCTCAACACAACAGTCTGGTAGAAATCATCAGTGTTTCACCTTAAGCCCAATATCCATTCCTTCCTATTCTAATTGTGATGCGATCTGGGAAAACCCATCGGATGTTGCGCTGGAACGTTTTCATTAAGGTCTAAATATAGATTGAGTGTTGTTTTTTGTCAAAATTGGGTTTTTATTAAATTGTGATGTGATCTGGGAAAACCCACCACGTTAAAATTTGACATATTACAGGTTTTGAGACCATATTAAAGCTGGGTTCAAGCCCTTTCCAAATCTGTTTTAATTTCTTTTATAGTTTGTCTGTTACCAAAAGTTATGGTTATCTGATCGATATGATTTTCAGAAATAGAATTTTGAGAAAAACAGGTTTAATTAATGGTCACAGCCTGCTAGCGGGAAGACTGGCGCTACCGTTTTTACTATAAAATGGACATCAAATAAGCTTTAGTTGGACTTTTTCTGCTCATATGTTTAATATATAGTTTGATGTTATATAATATATTAGTATGGTGTTCCTAAGTTCCTAATAATCCTTTAGGTGAGTATATATATATATATATATATATATGTCTCCATGTTTCTCTGTTGTAGTACAGTAAGATTGGGCTTAGATAACACAACTGACCAACTTTCAATTTCCTTGTAATGTAGAAAAACAAGACGCTTATGCTTAAAATGAAATGTATATGCATATTGTACAATCCAATTTCCACATTAAGAAACTATTTCTCAGTATATACACTAGTGGTATACAAATGGTACATTTGCATCAGTTGAAAATTTCTTTTTTTTGGCAAAGTGCAAGAGAATGGAAATGAAAATTGAGGGGTGTTTAATCAGTTTCACTCTTAGACTTTGCCACTTTTCTAAGCCATGCATGCTGTCCTTTACAGCAGTGTGGCAGGCAGCCACCATAACTAGATTGTCATAGAATTGTCACAGAGGATGAAGAGGGTTGAAATGGCACAAACAAACAAACAAACCGACGCAACCAGCAAAATGTACAATGAGCAATAAATAGCTTGAGAATGAGCATTTAATATGATTTAAAACCTCTCTGCTTTGATTAATCCAGCATACTGCAAAGGAGAACAAGGGAAACATAGTATAGTCCCAACTGGAAAAGCCGATTAAAAGAGAGTTTAAATAGGAACTGAAGTGGTTTGCAAAAAGAGAGAGAGAGGGGGGGGGGGTGATAAAAATGCATGATGGGTAAAGTGAGAAATGGTGGTCTGTTGTGAGTTCTGTCAAATAGGACAAGATGGTTAAGAGAAGCCTGCTGAGTTAGAGGAAGGCCTTCAATAATTTCCAACACTCCACACATTACACGCTGTAACGGTCACCAGCTGGAGTGCCCTTTTGAGCCAGCAGAGGGCACACCACATAAGACTATTATCACTCACAAACTACATTTCCCAGAACTCACTGCCCGGACTCATCATTCACTGATCACATTCACCTGTACCTCATTCACTGATTGCATTCACCTGTGTCTCATCCGCTTGTTGTACTGTGTGTCTGCATTTCTGAGCATTTCCCGTGTTTGTTTTCTGGTTTTTGACTTTGGATTGTTTTTGGATTCTGATTATTGCTGCCTGCCCTGACCTCTGCCTGTTTCTTGGATTCCCACTGTGTATTCTCCATTGTCTTCTCTGCTGATTCTCGACCCTGCCTGTACGACAATTCTTAAATAAAGCTGCATTTGGATCTTCATCTCCAAGTCTCGGAGCAGTTCATAACACACGCACACAAACATACACTCATTTAAAACCCGCCAAACTTACATTGAAAATTTGACATTGAAAGTATAAGCATGTCAAGTCATGTAAAGCATGACTTTACATGACTTAATTCTCAGAGCAGCGGAGAGGAAATGGCGCAAAACCCATCTAGGGGTGCACGATATATCGAATCAATATCGTTATCGCGATATCACGTTGCTCGATATCCATATCGAAAGTGTCGCGATATTTATGCAATATTTGGTTTATGATGCGTCTGGTCCGACATGCACCGTTGCATCCCCCCCCCCCCCCCCCCCCTGTTTTGTTCTGTTTAAAAGTAAACATTTCAAGCTTTCTATATATTTCTCTGGTGTGTGAGGAAAAGTAGACCTACCGGTAACACTTTAGTATACGGTTCCTTCGTTAATGAATAACTACACAAGAACTAATGAGTAACACAATATTAACAATTTAGTAACTATTATTAACTAACAAGAAACTCTGATTAACGAACTAGAAAGTAATAGCGCACAATGAAAGTGGTAGTTCACTATTAAGGAATCAATAACTACTATTTTTTTAATACTTCCCAGATAACTACTAAAAAAGTTTATTAACATTCAAGTAACTACTATTAACTAAAAGAAATTATTATTAACAAATTAGTAAGTAATAGCTCACAGATTAAATTGTTACTAGATACTTCTGTGGGAATTACTAATTATTTGGATTCATATTATAAAGTGAAGATCATTGGAACTAACTAGTAATTACTCAAGTGTTACTAAAGACATTTTCTAAAAGTATACTAAAGTTCACCGAAAATCTCAAACGTTTGCACAAATCATGACTAGATCATGTAGTAACACTTGAGTAATTACTAGTTAATTCCAATGATCTTCACTTTATAATACGGATCCAAATAATTAGTAATTCCCACAGAAGTATCTAGTAACACTTTCATCTGTGAGCTATTACTTACTAACTATTTGGAATTATTTGGATTATTTGTAGAAATAACTCAACGCATTCTCATCCTTTAACGTCATATAGAACGGTATATGACAAAACGGCACTATACTACGCACATGGCACCCGTTATCGTTGAGCTTCTTGTCCTCCCTGCCAATCTGCCTCTACAGCACGACTTCACTATCCAGCTAGAGTCTTCCTCAATCACCCCATCAAGGTTGGTCAGAAATCTTGGAGTAAAATTTTGGAGTAATCTTTGATGACCAGCTGAACTTCACAGACCACATTACAAAGACAGCTTGATCATGCAGGTTTGCAATACACAACATCAGGAAGATCAGGCCTTTCCTAAATGAGCAGGCAACACAACTTCTTGTTCAGGCCCTGGTTATTTCTAGGCTTGATTACTGCAATGCTCTTTTGGCTGGACTTCCATCATGTCTATCTGAACCTCTACAAATGATCCAGAATGCTGCTGGTCATCTTGTCTTCAACTTGTCACTCCTCTATTAATCTCCCTGCACTGGCTGCCACTCAATGCTCGCATTGAGTTCAAGACGTTGACACTTGCTTACAGATCGACCACTGGCTCAGCTCCCTCCAACTTTCACTCGCTCCTACGAGTCTACAACCCTACCAGAAGCCTACGATCGATCATTGAGTGGCGGCTCGTGGTAACATGCTGGTGGAATGATCTGCCCATCCTCATCTGGAATGCAGAATCCCTAACAGCATTCAAAAGACAACTAAAAACTCATCTCTTCCATGAGCACTTAACATTATAAAAATAATAAATAAATAAATCCTCACTAGTCTGGTTTATGCTACTTTGAGCAATGTTTGAACTTTGTATTTTGAGCACTGTGTTGTTATTGCCTCTTCACGATGACTCATTTTGTTTAGTTCTCAGATGTAAGTTTCTTTGGATAAAAGCGTCTGCTAAATGACTAAATGTAAATGTAAATGACTGACACTTGGAATAAGATGCACACTTCATGTCGTCATCTCATTAAGCATTATTAAAGTTAACCCATCTATTCAGTCAAATAAATGAAGGGATGACTAAAAACAGCAAACAAAAACAACAGTTACGTCACAAGGAAATAAACTGGACATAAGATGCCCATGGAAGAGATTTAATGAAGATGTGAACTTTGTCCTCTTTCAGAACTATTGAGCATCAAATGCTGGCTCATTTCATTTAAAATAATTTCAAGCATTTGAGGAACAAGAGGTTGTTGTGAGAACTATTAAAAATGTTGAAAATTATGAAAAATAATGATTTTGGCTTGAACTCTAATCACACATAAATGCCATTTTGACACAGTCTGTTAAATTTATATTCAACTAGTTTATAATACAAATATTTGGTAATACTTTACTGTCATGAACTGCTCGATGGTAACAAACAGTGTTGATGCAAATGCAGGCTTTATTGAGAGGAAGATCCAGGAACAGGAACCAGAGAACAGGCAGAAGTCAAAACCAGGTTAGCAGTCCAGATCAGTAAACATACAATGCAGGGATAAGGCAAACGGGAAAACCAGATACCGGCAGGGAGTCAAAGAACTGTGAAACTTGAAAACACTAGGAGACACTAATGCTGCGTTCACGTGCTATGGAAAGTAGGATATTTTCCACTTGTGAATTGGTATTTACCAGTGTGTTGCGTTCAAGTGCTTTTGTTGTCGTAATGTGGTAAAAAGATGGAGATCCAGACCTGTTATTTAGCTAAAACTATTTTAGATTGCTTAAGTCATCTGCAACAGCAAGAAAATGATTTATCAAAACTCAAAAGGTAAATAATATCGCTATATATTTTCTAGATCATGAATAATATATATTTTTACCATTCACGACTCTCACGGTGCTCTCCGCCATTTTGAAAAGTTCAAAAGTTATCTCATCTCGGCAATTCGTCCATCAAAATATTCTACGAGTTGCCCAGTAGAAAATACCACATGAGGGGGTGTTGTAACGGTCACCAGGCGGAGTGCCCTTGAGAGTCACCAGAGGGCACTCCACACCCAGCCCATTCTCACCCCCAAGGCGTCACTTAACTGACGCCTTGGGAAGCATTTGGACATGCTTCAATATCTGATGCTTTAGGCGCCCTTTAGCATCAGTTAGATGACGCCCTAAGATCGCGTGTACCCTACCCCCACCCAACACCTAAACCTAACCGCGTCCTCTAACTGACGCTTTCCTTTTAGCGTCAGTTAGATGACGCCGTAGGATCGCGTCATGTAATGGCTCTTTCAGACTGCACGATTTTCAAAGTAGTCAGGTCGCTGCTCTTTTCACACTGCATGACTATCTTGGCCAGCATTCAGTCGCTGCTGTGTTCACATTGGACGATGGATCGGCGACAGAAGGTTTCACACTGCATGACTTTAGAAAAATCGTCGACAGACTCTGTCTAGCACGCTGCACGCAAACTACATTTCACAACAAACACGCGTGAGATATGAAAAGGAAACAACGCGCGACACCACACGTGCAAGACCGGAGTTCTCACGTGAGACTTTTTTTTCGACCCGGTTGTGGTACAGCTGGTGAAACAGACACGAGTGCTCCTGCCAAATTTCTACTAATTTTTCTTCCATTTATTGTGTCCAAATAGACCGAGAAGAAGCTTTTTTTGTTGAAACAATGCCATATCATGTTGATATGTGATCTATAACTCCTCCCCGAACTCCCTGCTGCTCTGTATCTTGCTCTCTCACTGGCTGCCGGTGATCGCCGATGTAGTTTTCAGTCAAAACATTTTTCACACAGCAGGATTTTGAATCGCCGACAGGTCCAGATATTTAGCATGCCAAATATCTCACGGGCGTCGGCGACTCGTCGGTGATTCTCTCAGTTCACGTCTTTGTTCATTCACACTGCGTGATTGTCACTCGCGTGAACGAGCGCCGATTTGCCTGTGATTTCGGGCATTTGTCGGCGATTTCTCAAAACCTGTCGGCGAGCCAAAATCGTGGCTAAAATCATGCAGTCTGAACTCGGCATAAGTGATGCTAAAGGGCGCCTAAAACGTCAAATATTGAAGCATGGTCAAAGGTGACGCCTTGGGGTGAGAATCCGTTGCCACACCAGATGTTCATGTTTCACTCACAACTACATTTCCCAGAACTCACTGCCCGGACTCATCATCACTGATCACATTCACCTGTACCTCATTCACTGATTGCATTCACCTGTGTCTCATCCTGTTAGTCTGTCTATATATACCTTGTGTTCACATTCAGTGTTTGTGAAGTCTTGTTGTACTGTGTGTCTGCATTTCTGAGCGTTTTCCGTGTTTATTTTCTGGTTTTTGATTTTTGGATTGTTCTTGGATTCTGATTATTGCTGCCTGCCCTGACCTCTGCCTGTTTCTTGGATTCCCACTGTGTATTCTCCATTGTCTTATCTGCTGATTCTCGACCCTGCCTGTACGACTATTCTTAAATCAAAGCTGCATTTGGATCTTCATCTCCAAGTCTAGGAGCAATTCATAACAGGTGTTCATGTGCATTTTCCACGTTGGCTTTTGGTATTTACCATAATTACCATAACACATGAACGCAGCATATGAAACAAGAAACTAGGAAAACACTCAGCATGCAGTATGACACTTACAAAACTCAGCAATGGTACAAAGGGCCACTCAGGCATAAGACAGGTGCACTAAACAAGATCATCAAACACAGGTGCACAAAATCAAAGGTAATGAGACCGGCTGGAGAATGAGAGAAAAGATGAAAATAATAAACAGGGAAGGAGTGTCCTCCTGAGGCTCTCGAGGGCACTACAGCTGCCGATCGTCACATTTACAATACGGGTGCACTAATATGCATTAATTCATACTTAACATATTAAACTATGTTATTCCCTTAATTAAGGCGAGCTGATGGATACCTCTCTCGTCTCAGTGCGTGCACTCTATCGCTCTGTATTGCCGCAAAACTGTGTTAGCACTTAGCTTAGCCCAGTGCATTAAATATGGGCCAAAAAGAGAAGCGACAAAACACTTCCTCGTTTTCCCTATTTAAACACAGTTACTCGATTAGTGTAACTCGACCTAGGCTGGTGACACAATATAAAGCGTTGTGTTTTTTCTAATCGTTTAAAACTGATGACTATATTGTATGGCGGAACACCATAAAAAAGTGCTTTAGAGCACTTCAACTTGGCGCAATAATACCTTCACTCGTGAAAAGTCCTCTTACCGGCTCCCGCTTTGTCGCATGTCACGTTGGCTGCATTGACGGAAATAAGAGGGAGGGGGAGAGCGAGGAAGCGGGAGCCGGTCAGGCGTGTCAGGCCTGTCACAATAACAAATTTTGCTGTACAAAAGAAAGAAATTATTGCGATAAAAGATCAAGATAATAAACTTTTATTTCTATTTAACACTGAAAATGGAAAACATTTTAAATATCCACAACAAATGAACAAAACAACCAAAAACAATAAAAGCAATGTCTCTGTTAACATAAAATGCACTTAAATAAATGCCAAAAGCAATAAATAAAATGGATGTAAACAAAGTCCAACCCTACCTTAAATTATTTGTTATTAAAGCATAACATACAAACTGTTAATTTAACAAAAGCATGAATGAAAAAGAAATGCGCATTAATTATTAACGCTCCCTTAATTATTCCTAAAAAGCTGACAGTTAATCGCGATCTCAAACATCTCCGTTATTATTAATGAAGTTGACTGCACAATGAATCTTTCATAATATCCACACTTTGTTTGTTATAATTAGAGGATTTGCCATCATACAGAATTCAGCACTGAACAAAAAGTCAGTTTTGAGCGCCGAGGGGAGTCTATCTTAAATGCTTCTGATTGGCCATTGCATTCAACAAATCAACACATGTGATTGGCTACATCGCTCAATGCTGCAAAAATGTTATGAATAGAAACTCTGGCCTGTAAATCATTTCTATTTTGTTTTAGTTGTTCTTGTTGCTTTTCTGCAACGGATGAATAAAAATCTATAAGATTTTAAAAGTTTTATTTATAGATATTTCTAGTTTGCGGGAGTCCCGCGAATCGTTTTATTTTCCTGCAAATCACCTGCGCTCGCACTCAGCCATCAACTCCATTGCGTTGGCAGTGCACATCTCTAGATCAAGGGCCAGCCCGAGGATAGTGTCGGGCTTGGTCGGATCAAGTTCAGGCTCGCACAGAGAATCTAAGCTCTAGTTCCCGCTTTGGTAGAGAGAGAGAGAGAGAGAGAGAGAGATTGAAACCACCTTTATTTACAACATACAGATAAAACCAGTCTGTTACCACTAGCAAACTTCGTTACAAAATCTCAATTACGGGGAAAAAAGTAAAAAACAAAAAAAACAAAAGAAATAACATTAAAAAAAGAAACAACAACATACTGACTTAAAATTCAACAGTAAATCATCATTTTCATCAACTCTACATAACACTTCATTTATGGCCCAAGTGTTCACGAACATTGGTAAGCACCCAACCAAAGTATAGTATGCATACTCTATCCTGAGCCTTGATGCAACCAAACCCTTGAACATCAGCAAATGATCTAAAGTATCTTTACCAAGCATCTTATTTTTCCTTGTTTTCCAAATACTGAGTTTGGCGGTTCCAAACTTTGGCCCAAAAATAAACAATTGAGGAGATAAATCCTCACCTAAACTGATACCCATTGAGATAAAAAGCAGAACAAATTACCCAACCGTTCACATTGCACAGAAAGATGAAAAATATTTTAGTTTTCAGAACAAAATAAACAATCCACCTCTACATTTGGATTGAGGTGCACCACATGTCTTTTCGTAGCTATTACACTGTGTACTATCCTCCATTGTAAATCACCAGTCCGTTTATCAATGGGGCGTTTGTACAGTGACCGCCAGCTACCCCTGGGGGAAATGTCCACTCCAAAAAAATCTATCCATTTAGATGACTTCACTCCGGACAGAAGATGTATATTGGTCACTTTCACACAAGTCACATACAGAGCCTTTTTCCCCAACAGACTCAAAAGTATCCAGCTGAGGAGTTTTAAAAGACAATGTATGATTTTCCTCCTCATGCCATCCCTGTAAATCAGCAGCGTACAAGGAAGGAAAAGCATAATCACGTACAGCCATGAGTTGGAGTTATTAACAAAAAGGATCAGGGGCCTCATTTATAAACGTTGCGTACGCACAAAAGAAGGCGTACGCCGCTCTCTACGCAATAGTTGGTATTTATAAAAAACAAACTTGACGGTAAAATGTGCGGCCCGGAAATGAGAAATGGCGACACCGTCGGCAGTTGGAAAAAACACGTGAAAGTGTGTGAAACTGTAGAAGGTTGTGTAAAATAAATTGCAATACTGCCTCTCATAAATAACACGAAGACTTCACAAAGCAAGTCTTACAATTAACAGCCTACATGAACACCCGTTTGATCGATCTGTAAAAGAAATGCAAATTAACACATATTTCCAAAAAGAAAGTGAAATATTTTCTGCTATAATATTGGTATGCATTTCATCCTCATAAATAAGATGGTAAACAGAACGAAATAATGTACAAAACTGATATTCTCGCCAATATGTCCGTCTAACGGAGCAGATATAGCAATTAGATAGTCAGATAGATAATTAGGGAGATATATAGATAGATCGATAAATATTATTTGTCCACTGGGGAAAGTTGTGTTCATAGTAAAAATGTCTTCATAATCCATGGAATCATGGTATTCATGCATATGCCTTTAGTTTGTTTTATTTTCGATAAAATAACGTATGACGTGTCTCAACCATTCAGAAAGCTGCAAGAAATTACATTTGCGCTGAACTATTTCCCATTTCCAAGTAGATTATAACCGACATCCGTAGCTTGTCAGATGCAGAATTAAATGGATGTAAATAAAATGCCCCATCACAATGCGTATAATGACACACAATGGCTGATCTTGAGCTCTTAGAAGATGTGGCAATTAAATGGAAGGATTCGGAGTGAACGCATCATCTTCACAACAAAAGGTGTGGAAAAATGTATTATTTATTCAAGAATTCCCTCATTATGCAGTTTATTTCAGTTAGGACAGTCTTGATTTCGCCCAACTCCTTGGCCACCTCTTGAATTAATGACTAGACGCTTTTTTGCCTCGACTTTGATGTCCTACCATTTCTTTTTTATTTCGGCCACAGGTTGTGAGGCTACAGCATTTACGGCGTCTGCAACCTTTTGCCACTCAAGTGCCTTTTTGGCATTAGTAAAGCCCACACTGTGCCCTCCAAACAACATTTTTCTCCTCTTTTCCACCTTGCCAACGATAACTTCTACTTCACATTAAGTGAAGTTACTTTTTTTTTATTTCCTCTCTGTGTTTAACATGATTTCGCAATTCATGAATATTAACTTTTGGGCGTTTCACGGACTATTTATGGGCAACTATGGGCGTGACATGAAGCCGCAAAAGCTGCGCTACATTTAGAACTGATTGTGATTTATGAAGGGAAAAATGCGTAGGATGTGCGTGCGCACGGTTTTATAAATCCGAATATTTCTGTGCGTACGCACGTCCTATGTTTCATCCGTACGCCACTTCTGACGCAAATCCTACGCAAAGTTTTATAAATGAGGCCCCTGATCATGATTCAGCTCTCCAAGCACCTCGTTAGTCATTTGTTTAAAAAATCGAGCAGATTTTATCCCAGTTCTCACTCAGGGTCTCCAAATTGACGCTTAGAATATGTCCAAGTTTTACACATCCGTCGTGATGACACATTGACAGAGCACAAGTGTTTTGAAGGTAAAAAGGGATTCTGAAACAATGGCTGCTCCTTCAGCCAAAAACCTGCATGTATTCCAGCAGGTCTTGAGACAGAGAAAACTTTCCAGGCTTCCATCACAGATCTGTAGAATGGAGTCAAATCTGCTAAAGTTCTTTCATTCAGATTCAACAAAAAGAGATGTTTATCAAGTCCCATGTTGCCTGCTTTCCTCAAAAGTGCAACTGCAGTGTTGGACCAAGCAATATCGCCGTAATACAGCAGTCTCTGAGCAGCTTGCAGACGAAAGGCCATGAGTCTTGATCTGATGTCCACAAGACCTTGCCCCCCTTCTTGCACTGGGAAAAAAAGTACAGCTGATCGGACCCAATGCTGTTCTGACCAAAAAAAATTCACCAGCATCCTTGAAAGTCTTGAACTAGTCTAACGGGAGGCTGTAACACAATAAATTTATGCCACAGCACGGAAGCAACCAAATTATTGGCAACTAAAACTCTCCCCCTATAGGATAGCTGGGGTAGCAACCAGTTCCATTTAGACAATCGGGTGCACACTCTCTCCAAACCCCCCCCCAGAAAACAGAAATCACAAAAACATACCAAGCAATTTCAGCCCTGTTCTATTCCAGTTTAAAGTACCTGGTAGTTGTGGGAGATTTTCAAAATGTCTTTGACCTGACCAAAAAGCTTCAGTCTTTATCCCAGTTTACTTTAGCTGATGATGCCCCTTCATACAACTCAAGTGCTCTAGACAAAGCTTTTACATCATTATCATCATTAACAAAGACCGTTACATCATTAGCATAAGCGGTAATTTTAGTTTTAAACCTTGATGAATTGTGGGTATTGATAAACCGTTTAAAGTTTTTCTTATATTAAAAAGTAAGGGCTCAATGGCGATACTATACAATTGACCCGATAGAGGGCAACCCTGTCTGATGCCCCTTGACACCACAATGGGTCGACTTAGGCCACCCCCCACTTTGACCATACAAGAAGCTCCAGTGTACAACAAACGTATCCACTTGATAAAATCCTGACCAAACCCAAATGCAGCATGTAGATTAAAAATATAATTATGATCGACACGATCAAAGGCTTTCTCTTGGTCTAAAGCAATCAATACAACTTCTGCATTAAACATTTTACAGATATCCAAGGTATCTCTGACTAAAAACAGGTTATCCATAATGGATCTTTTTGGAATGCAATAGGTTTGGTCTTGATGAATTATCAAATGTAAAAACTCCTTAAGCCTATTTGATAGACATTTAGACAAGATATTATACTCTGTTGTTAACAAAGCAACAGGTCTCCAGTTCCTCAGCAGAGTCAAGTCTCCCTTTTTAGGTAGTAGGGACAACACAGCACGTTGACATGTGGCAGGTAGAAAAATAAACAAATATATATGTTTAGTCCAATCCTTTCGTGTGTCCGCATCCTTTCCGATCTACTCTCTCAGGCGGGCGGCACGATATTTCACCCGCGTCCAGAGTAATGGAAACTGTGGGCTTGGCCTCTGAGGGGGCCCAGCTCTTAGATTCCGGTCCCTCAACCGAGGTTGTTGAGACCATCCTTCACTCCAGATCTCCATTCTTGAGGACCCAGTTAACAGCCCAGTGAGGCAAATCTCCTCACTTAAGAGAATCAGAGATTTGCAAGCTCTGTCGGTTGCACCCTCGTGCCTGGAATTGTCGCCTGGTATGGTTAAGGCTTTTCTATACCCTAGGCCAGGTTATGTTCCTAAGGTCCCTACTAATGTTGTTAGACGACTTTCTGTCCTCCTCCATTTCTGTTGTCAGACCAGGAGTCATGTGTGATGCGATCTGGGAAAACCCACCACATGGTGAAATTTTACATATTACAGGTTTTGAGACCATATTAAAGCTGGGTTCAAGCCCTTTCCAAATCTGTTTTTATTTCTTTTATCGTTTGTCTGTAACAAAAGTTATGGTTATTTGAAGTCAGCTGATCGCTGTGATTTTCAGAAACGGAATTTTGAGAAAAACAGTTTTAATTAACGGTCACATCCTGCTAGCGGGACAACTGGCGCTCCTTTTTTATTGCCTTTTTTCATATCACATATTTTAGTAATCATCATAGATGAGGTATCTCTTACGAAAGCTTACTAACTCAAAATTCAACCTGTGAAAACTGTTTTGAAATTGGACGATTGAGAGGCGAGCAAGGTCTTTTAAATGAGCAGTTTTAAACTCTGTTCTCTTGTGCTCCGCATCACACCACACGATATGGCTAGATAAAAATAAATAAAAACTTGCGGGCTGTGTAAGTTCACCCAGGACTGGACTTTATTCTGTTATGTGGTTTATTTTGATAGGTGAACTGTCTTTGTAGTGTTAAGAGAAGGAGAGCTAAATGGAAGATATTGTCTTTTTGCCCCTCTGCTCCGCCTGCGTGTTCTTAAAGAGAAACACAGTCTTTTCTGCTGGACATTATAAATCGCTATTTTTCTGCACTAAACTAGTGAATTGTCCCAAGATATATTCAGAGGTGAAAAAACAAGATGTTATACAATAATAATTTAATAAAAACCCAAATTTGAAAATCCGACAGGTTTTCCCAGATTGCATCACATATTTTCAGCTATATTTTGTTTTCTGATATATTGTGCATCTTATTATCCTATCTTACTCATCTCATGCGGTTCCCTATTCATATAGCCTACTCAACATAGATAAAATAAAAAAGTAACATAATATTATTAAACATAAATATGAAACGTATGTTTATTTATTTATTTTTTTTTACTTTTATTTAAGCGTCTAGCCGCTCCACTTTGCTCACATGCTATGTAGCCTATACATACATGTGTATGTGCATGTGGTGGACGGGTGCCCATCCTTACATTTGAATATTGTTATCATTATTGAATATGTTTAATAATTAGTTTTTTCATGCATATGTAGTGGACAAATTGGTCCTACTTGTTACAGGTTTACTAAAAATGACTCTGAATATATTACTTAATAACGTATTGAATATTCATATCATTACTATCAATACTTTTTTTTAGGTCTGGCACCAAATGAGCCTAAATGTGTTACTAAATTTAATCTATATTAATTTATAGTATGAGCCCTTGATTATATGTTGCATGTTCAAACCATACATGTTCAAACCACACTGACAAACCATACATTTTTGGAAAAAAAATTATGGATTTATTGCGTTTAAAAAAAAAAAACTTTTAATTTATCATATACAACATTGTTGTTTGATTTAATAATCATTGTACAACATGTGCAGACTGAGCCAATAAAACATTTTAATAGGATAAATTGAATATTCACAAAATGTGTGGGTCTAGGTAAAAATTTAATTTTCCTTAAAACTATTCAAATGGATTTATAGTGTTTTGGAAAATAACCTCAAATTCAAAATTATTTTTTTTTACACTGAAAGTCACAAGTAACGATATCAAATAAGAATAGATTTTGAAAAGAAATATCCATTGGGATATGTAGATATGTTCTGCAGGATAAACATGACATTCAGCCTCCATGTTCCAGTCAAAAAAGAAAAAAAAAACCTGAAACAGACCAAACTTACATTCAATTTGACTCTATTCTCACTTTTCACGATCCATTTTATATCACATGAAAAATATGTCATATTACTGAAGAAATAATGAATTGCGCTTTCATTTCATGTTGACTTTAACATCAGGATAGTTTAAGTACACATTTTAAGGCACATTGCTTCTCTTGATGGGTAATAAAAGAGCTGTAGTAAAAATCATGAAGTCGTAGTCCTGTGAAACCATGAGTCTGTTAATGGGATTTCACTTACACACACAGACATACAGTATTTTACAGCCAAACAGCAATGAATTGGTGGCCTTTGTCTCTTGTTAAAGTCAGGGAAATGTCTTACTCTCTGACCACCAGCCAACACAGCCAATAAAATGGACACTGGTAACCCTCATAAATACTTTTCGACGACTTTTCGAGTGACTTAACAGTGTTTATAAAGTTATAGTAGTGATTTGTTATCTGGTGCATGCGTGTATTTGGGTTCAAATAAATATGGCTGGGCAAAAAATACAAGTATTCCTCTGTGTTGATGTCCTTAGACATGTTTGTGAAAATTGTTTTGTTTACAGCTTGTGTCTCCCTCAAGGCCTGTTCACAGCGGAATTTTGCATGTGATATTCGCCGACGTTTAACGTCTTGTGACTAAACAAAGGGTGCCAATGTGAGTGTGCACACCGACTTAAAAAACGGCACACATAAAAGCGTTATTTAAAAAAAAAAAAAACACCACGGGTTTGTTTTTTTTAGTTTGACACGCCCCGTCAAAAACTATCCGACCAATGAGATTGGCACTTTTGCTCCTGTGTCTGGAGCTTCTGAATTTACAGTAAAACACAACTTGGGGGCGCTTAAACACAAAACGGTCTTGCCGAGCACACATAAGTAGCGGCGAAGAAAATATACACCAAGTAGCATCTACACTGCCGGGAAGAAATAAGACAAGGATATAATAAGACCAGCAGCTCTACATTCACTAGGCAAGATGAATGTAGAGCTGCTGGTCTTGTTGGTGTCGGAACATAAAGAACTATATGACAAACAGCGACTACAACATAGGACTATTTCTGTTTACATTCAGCGCCATCTAATGTCAGGGAATGAATTTGCATGTTCACTCGGCTCATCATCAGTGAAAATAGCTTGGAAAAACATTGCCGAATAATGCACGCCAATATTTGTCCCGGTTTGTTTGGCCCTTTAGACTGTAAACGAAGCTCGGTTGCACCAGATCATCAATACGTCATCAAAATCACTGAACGTGGATTGACAACAGAACCAAAAGACAATACAATGTTGAATAAAGTCGTAGCTTTTGTTATTTTTGGACCAAAATGTATTTTTTAAAATGTAGACATCGAGGCAACCACTGATGTCACATGGACTACTTTGATGATGTCTTTATTTCCTTTCTGGAGAAGGACGGTATACCATACATACATTTTCGATGGAGGAACAGAAAACTCTCTAACTAAATCTAAAATATCTTAAAATGTGTTCCGAAGATGAACGGTGGTCTTACGGGCTTGGAACGACATGAGGGTGAGTCATTAATGGCATAATTTTCTTATGTGGGTGAACTAACCCTTTAAGTCGGGGCAAGACTCCATCACTAGCCTGCCAAGGCATGAACAAATCAGCTACAAGGGACAAAATATCAAACTATGTATTGTTTCCTTTGCACTCAGCCATGACTTAACAACACTTCCATCTTGGATACAAATGAAAACAGTCAGTGTCAGTAAGTTACTGGAAATGACAGTCACTCACCTTAGAGAGATGCTGCCGAAGCTATAACTGCTAGAAATGACGGTCCGATTGAAGTATTGTGCTGTGTAAGCCTGTTACTGCCATGACCTTGACCACCAATCGATGAAAGCTTGCCGATTCATAAGTGCCAAATTCCCTTTGAGGATAAGAGGGCAAATGAAAGAGGCACATTAGAAAGAATAGCACATTAAACTGCCTGGCCTAATAAAAAATCTGAAGGAGCAATAGAACAGAATAGATTCACTACCATAGTATGATGCATCGGTGGAGAAATCAACAAGCTAGTCACGGCTGTTTCCCGAAACCCATTGTCGCAAAGTTTCGTTCAACCACATTGGTTTCGCACGTGGTGGAGTAATAACTGCTTTTAATGAAACTGTTTGAGATCCAATTAACGCTAGATTTTTTTATATATATATATAAATCACAGACATCTCATCTGAGGACTATTTCTAGTTGTTCTCATTTATTTTGCTTTATTACCAGACTCAATATTTGGCTCCTTCTTACATGGTAGAGCACGTTCGCACATGCGCACACTCTTCAAACACGGTACTTTAAATCTTTTGAAAAACTATAAGACGTAAATTACATTTGTATGTATTCTAAATAAAAGGCACCAGTTGTACTGAATGTCAGCTTGCTTATTTTGCTCAAGATAAGGATTTATTATGTCAAAAAAAATCAAGCAATATAGAAACGATCCCTCTAACCACAGGTCAAGAGCAGTTGTTCAAACCACACAACTTTGCGATGCTGTTTGCGAATGTTCGTTGGAACGATTGTTTCTGAAAACACAGACTCATTGAACTATGCTGATAACGACGGAACTTGCGATCATAGTTTAACTTGGGTGCAAAACCAACCAAAACTTCCAGTTCCTCTATGGGCAGGACATTCAAATTGATTTATCAGTCAATCAGATGCACTTAAATGTTTGCAACAGTGGTATTCCCGGCACTTTTTTTTTTTTTTTTTACATTTTCTTTGCTTTTGCTCTTCTTAAAACATTCAAATGATCTTATGTGGACTTACTTAGAAGATTTTGCACCATTTGTTTTGTACCAAATGTATTACTTTTATTCAGCAAGGATGCATTACGTACATTGATCCAAAGTGACCGTAAAGAGATTTACAGTAAAGAGATAATACTACAATAGATTTAAATTTCAAATAAACTATATTCATTTGAACTTTCTATTCATTAAAACATCCTGGTGAGCGCAAGAGACTTCTACAGTGGCCGAGAGAGCTCAACGCGCTGCAACTGAAGAAAACACACGCAAATAAAAAAACACCTGCAAATTAAGAAAACATCTTCATCAGTTTCACAAAACACAATCAAATACAAAAATGTGTTGCAAACGTTCACAACACAACCAAATACAGAAACGCGCTGCAAATAGCACAGACCCCAATGGAAATGGGTTTTCAGGGGACCCCAATAAGTGACGAACCCTACTGGGATGTGCTTATTGCTCGTGAGCATCCCTATGCCCTACTCCCTTCGAAGGGCAGATGGCAGAGCCCTTGGAAGTGGAGACTTTGGAGAGAGCAGGGCACTTGTATGTCATTATGTAGCCATTTAGATCGCACCTGGTGAATGGAGCAACGAAAGACAACTTAATTTCCTAATAATTTTCACCTGGGATATTCCCACGACAACGCAGCATGGTGTCCATTAGCTGAATAGCTGTTATTACAACAGAAATGTCTTATTAGTGCTGTTTATAAATATATACATTTAATACAACAACATTTTTAAAATATGTGTTCGAGTGTCTCAACTTAAAAACGTTCCTTCTCATCTTTGGACCCTGCATTACCTAACATTATTATGAAACTTATTTCAACATAGCATGACAACATTTTTGCAGCGCATTTCTGTATTTGGTTGTGTTGTGAGTATTTGGAGCATGGTCACCATGGCACTTGGGTCACCATGGCACACATGTGTAGAAGATGATGAAGTTGTTTTTTTAATGCACAGACTGATCTCATGAAGTAGCGTGTGTATGACACGCCAATTTCGTATTTCCATTTTTGGCGTGCTATCAAGACGCATAATCGCCTTTCAGCGTGTTTATGAACGCCGTTGACTTAACGTTATATAAATATATGACTTACCTCAACCCCGTCCCTAAACCTAACCTAACCGTCACTGGGGTTAATCCCAGATAGCAAACTGACATTGAATCAACGTGGAAATATGACATCGAAACAACGTTGATCTGACATTGTTTTGCTCATCGAATTAACGTTGAACCAACGTCAGACGCGTCATTCTTTCAAAACTAACGGAAAATCAACTTGAAATCAACGCGTTGTTTCAACGTTATGAAAGCAAACCAATTTTCGATTTTCATTTAGCTTTGAAGAATGCCGCGTCTGACGTTGGTTCAACGTTAATTTGATGAGCAAAATCAACGTTGTTTCAATGTCATGAGAGACGTCGTTTCCACGTTGATTCAATGTCAGTTTGCTATCTGGGATGGCATTTATGACTGTTCCCTTACCATCCTAGGTAAAAAAAAGATATGACTTACCTCAACCCCATCCCTAAACTTAACCGTCACTGGGGTTAATGGCATTTATGAATGGAGATTTGACAGCGTGTTCAGACACGCGGAATGACGCGGACGTTAATGGCGTAGACATATACGCATACACGCGGATAGCACAAAATGTGTGGAGATAACACGCCACCTGACTCGAAAGTGGCGTATATGTTTACGCAAAAGTCATGATGTCATGTTCTAATGCGGAAAGATTAATCTTTTCTGAGATATTGAAGCCAAAAAATTATCCTTAATTTTGTATCCATTGTCAAAGCAGTGCAGCAGCTGCAGACCTAGAGCAGGCTAGCTAGCGAGCTCATTGGTTGCTCTGCGGCAAAATGCTGCAGCCTATAGATGAACTTGAGTGAACTTCCGTCCAATGAGAGGCGCTCGCGCCGTCATTGCATCATAGCCTGCCAGAATGGGCGTGGCTAGAGTGTATATAAGTGAGGTTCGTTGGCTGTAATCCATGGTTTTCATTGAATGAAGCGAAAATCGCATGTGGCGCGAGCACTGCCGGTTACGCAATACTCGTTCCCTCATCTAGTGAGAACCGAGGTTACGTTAGGTAACAGATTCGATAATATTCAATTGACTATTTAAACAAATATTTGGTGTCATTGGGACCACAAACATAAAAAACAATCATATTGTGCACATTCAAGCCCACAAAATAACACTCTTTTGAAACACTTGTATAAGTGCTTTTGATGTTTGAGGATATTTGAGCTTGTACAACTAGCCGACCTCTTTCTGAGCTTTTTATAGTTGTATCAAGGGGTACAAAAGAGGAGCAAATATTTTTCATCTGAAGGTATAATTTGTCTTGATTTATCTTTCCTGTCTACCATAGTAACAGACAGTTTTTTTTCTTGTGCATCACTCGTTGGATTTACAGAGCACCTGACTCTTTTGGAAGTATTTGACAGAGACTTATTCCTAGTTTTACACCAATTCTTAAGGCTACAAGTTGAACCAAAATACAGTCATGGTCAAAATTGATGGCACCCCTGGTAAATGTATGATAAAAACTGTCTGTAAAAAAATAAATCTGCATTGTTTATCCTTTTGATCTTCCATTAAAAAAATGGCAAAATTCTAACCTTTCATTGAAGTAAAAGAATTGAAAGTGGAGGTAAATCACATTATGAAATAGATGTTTTTCTCCAAAACACACTGGCCATAATTGTTGGCACCCCTAGAATTTTTTAAGAGAAAAATATCTCTGAAGTAGATTCCCATTAATATTTATTTTTTTAAGCACACCAGGGTGACTAGGAACATGAAACTGTCCAGCTATGACTTCTTGTTTCACAGGAGATATGAGGAAACACAAAGGCCAAATTCCCTTAATCATCCATCACAATGAGTAAAACCAAAGAATATAGTTCTGATGTGCAGCAAAAAATTGTTGAGCTTCACAAAATACAAAGTGGCTGTAAGAAAATATCTAAAGAATTGAAAATTCCCATTTTGACCATCAGGGCAATAATTAAGAAGTTATAATCAACTAAAGATGTTACGATTCTGCCAGGAAGAGGACGTGTGTCTATATTGTATTAATGGACGGTGAGGATGAAAGTTTGAGTGGCCAAAGACTCTTCAAGGATCACAGATGAAGAATTGCAGATGTAATGGGACAAGGTTGGGGAACTACAAGTCCCATCAGCCCCAGCGCTATATAAGGAAGTACTGAGGTTTGTTTGTCCTCTCACTTCCTTTCCGTGATCGTGTGTTGTGGATGTCGTGTGTGTTGTGGAGGCGGCACACTTAAAGCTTCAAAGGTTAGTAAGTAGAGAGATTAGTTGTCTCTTATTTCTTTTTGCAGCGATTGAGTTGTGTGCATGTCACGACAGATTGAGCCCTTCAGAAGGATAGTAGCAGATAAGCAGCTATGTTAACGTCATGGAGAGCTGAGTACTTGTTGCACACCATTTAGGAGTGTTTTTGCCGGATTATTGCCTGACTGATTGTTGCCTGAGTGCCAGTCAGAAATATCGGATGTTTGAGGGATGCACGGTTACCGTTTACTTTAGATTGAATTTTCTTTGGTTTATTTATTATTTTGTCTTATGTTGGACCAAGTGGGAAAACCCCAGACCATAAACTAAGTGTGATGGTTCAATGGTGCTGCTGACTTGTTTGTCCTACTGGCATTACCCACGGTTAATCTGTTTTTCTTTCCTTCTTGTAGATTTCTTTTTTTCCAACGATGGCTGCGTGGTTACCCTCACTGTATGGATGGCGGTGGTGAGGTGGCTGGGATCGTGTGGTGTTGGTCACTTTATTTGTATTTTTGCCTTTAGGGATGCAGTGTGATTGCTGTGAGTTTTGCTGTGGTGAGAGCACTTTTCAGGACTACTGCCTTCACGATATAGGTAACCTGTGGCCATCTGTGGGTTTTTGTTTTTGTTTCTTATTTTTTTATTTGTTATTTTGTGGGTATTTGCTTTTAAGGACTTATTTTCTTTAACTGCTGAATTATTTGAATAAAAATGTGCCTATTGATGGAAACTGCACAACCGCCTTGCGCCTGATTATTTACCGCTTGGGTCATGTTACAATTGGCGTAGTCGGCAGGGTACTTTTGTTTGGCGAAGGTGGTTGTGTTTTCTGGCATATTTGTGGTTTTTTTCTTGTTTTTTACATATATCATTCAAGTAAACGGTAATCGTGTGTGAAGACGAGCATCGCAGTCTTCGTGGGACCATTTTCACCTTTCTTCGTTTTGAACTTTCTCCATTCATCAACAGACATGGAACAGGAAATAATAGACTTGCGGGAGCAGATACGGACTCTGCAGGCACAAAATGAGCAGCTGACGAGAGAGCGCCCCCCGGCCAGTAGCAATGCTTCTAACCAACCGCATTCTTCTGTGGCTAATCCCAATGCTTCATCTCCTTCGTCTTTTAGTAGGGTACTTTATGTCCCCCGGGAGCGGAAGTGCCCACGTTTTTATGGGAACATGGACTCTACTCTGAGTATTGAAGACTGGATTGAGGAGGCTGAGGTGTGTATTGAGGGCAGGGGTTGGTCTGATAAAGAAAAGGTGGTGTTTTTGCTTGACCATCTGGGGGGGGAAGCCAGAATGGAGATAAAACTCCGCCCACCAGCTACTAGAGAATCTCCGAAGTCTGTTTTTGATATTTTGAGAGACTTGTATGGGGGGAGACAGACATTTGTGCAATTACAACAAAGGTTTTATGAACGTAAACAAAAAGAAGGTGAATCTTTTACTGAATTTTCTCATGCTTTAATGTCCTTGATGGACTTGATTCTCAATAGCAACCCAGGCAGTGTTCCAAATTCTGATAGAGTGCTTCGTGATCAGTTTGTTGAACATGTTCGAGATGTGACGCTGAAGCGCGAATTAAAGCGATTGGTAAGGGAGAAGCCAACTTCTACTCTGCTAGAGGTTCGAAGTGAAGCTCTTAGGTGGGTGGAAGAGGGGAATAAGGAAGCAGCAGCCTCATATGTTCAGCCATGGTGTAACGTTACTCAAGGCCGGGTAGTTGAGCTTGAACCTAAGGTTAGATTTCATGAGTCTATAGAGTTAAAAGAGATTAAAGACATGCTGAGACAGCAACAAACCCAAATCACTGAACTGACCCAGCGTCTTGATAGCCTTATGTCTCAAAAGAATGAACCTTTTGTTAATGCAACTCGGCAAAATAACTCACGACGGTGCCTTCGCTGTAATAGAGTTGGGCATATAGCCAGATATTGTCGACAACCATGGCCCATAGAGTCAAACCCTAGATCCCCTCAGGTGAATGTAAATGAGACATCTGTGGGGGAGCCTGACAGTGTAGCACCTGCAGTCTTGAGCCAGGTTATAGGAGATAGTGAAACTTCACCATCACCTTGTTGCCCTACCATCTTACAGCGTCTTGTGGGCAGATGCCCTGTTGTAAATGTCCAGATAGGGGGGGTAGAGATTTCATGTCTACTAGATACAGGGTCAATGGTGACCACGATAACCCAGTCATTTTTTGAGAAGCATTTCCGACAAGGAGTAGATGCACTTAAAGAATGTAGTTGGCTTCAATTAAAAGCAGCTAATGGTCTTGAGATTCCATATGTGGGATATTTTGAAACAGATGTGACTGTGTTGGGGCAAACCCTTTTGGAGCAGGGTATTTTGGTTGTTAAAGATCCCATCGATACTTTTTTCCATCAGAGGAAAGAACTGACTCCTGGCCTTTTAGGTATGAATGTGATTGGACAGTGTTATAATGACCTGTTTGAAAAGCATGGCCCAGCACTATTTTCAGCTCCACAGGTCAGGCAGGCTGAGTTAGGATGGAGAGACGCCTTTTCACAGTGTCACCGGGCAGATGGTTCCCCATTTCCTGGATTCATTGGTTATGTGAAAGTGCAGTCGTGCCATCCTGTGCAGATTCCAGCTGGCACCATGAGGTTAGTACCAGCATTGTGCCCTAAGAACATTAAAAGTTGTACAGTGTGTTTTTTAGAACCCCAGGATTTCAGTGAGGGGGGACTGCCTGCTGGAGTGTTAATATCACCTTCCTTATTGCAATGTAGACAAGGGGTAGTGCATGTACCGGTAGTTAATGTTGGTACAGAACCTTTATATTTGCCACCAAGAATTAGACTGGGTAGTTTGGTTGGGGCTGAGGTGGTCATAAGATCAGATCAAGACATTGTGTTCAAGGAAGATCTACCATGTGACCCTAATACTGTGACTGTTCAGTGTCAAGCTATTACATCAGTGTCAAACATTGAGGTCCAAGGTTTAGAATTGCCTGGGCTTACAGAGGCTGAGAAAGAGGAAGTGGTGAGATTGCTAACAAGATACTCTGACGTTTTTGCCAAGCATGATGGTGACCTGGGGTGCACAAATTTAATAGAACATCAGATTCCTTTAATTGATGAAACACCGGTGCGCCAGCGATATCGTAGAATTCCTCCTAGTCAGTTTGAGGCAGTGAAGGCACACATAAGACAATTGTTGGACAGTCAAGTCATTAGGGAGAGTTGTAGCCCATATGCCTCACCAATTGTATTGGTGCAGAAGAAGGATGGCTCTCTGAGGATGTGTGTCGACTATCGCCAACTCAATGTCAGAACTCGCAAGGATGCCTATCCCCTACCAAGGATAGAGGAGTCACTGGATGCCTTGACTGGAGCAAAGTGGTTTTCGACTTTAGACCTGGCTAGTGGATATAACCAGGTGCCAGTAGCTGACAACGACCGTGCTAAAACTGCCTTCTGCACCCCATTTGGGCTCTTTGAATTTAATAGGATGCCTTTTGGGTTGTGCAATGCCCCAAGCACATTTCAAAGGTTAATGGAGCGAATTTTTGGGGATCAAAGTTTTCAGTCTTTATTGCTCTATTTGGATGACGTGATTGTCTTCTCAACCACCATTGAGCAACATCTTCAGCGACTTGAGCTGGTGTTGGATCGTCTGAGACAACAGAACCTGAAGATAAAACTCAGTAAATGCTGCTTCTTTCAGCCAGAGGTACGTTATTTGGGGCATGTGGTCTCTTCTACAGGGGTCAGTACAGACCCAGAAAAGATCTCAGCTGTAGCTAAATGGAATCGTCCGCAAAGCCTTCAAGAACTTCGATCCTTCCTTGGCTTCGCTAGTTATTATCGGCGGTTTGTTAAAAACTTTTCACATATTGCGGGACCTTTGAACACATTGGTGGCAGAAATGATTAGGGGACAGAAAAGTAAACGACCAAAGATTAATCTGGAGACCAGTTGGACCGACCCATGTGAAAATGCTTTTCAGACGCTTAAAACGGCTCTAATAAATGCTCCAGTCCTTGCCTATGCTGATTTCAGTAAGCCCTTCATCTTGGATGTTGATGCAAGCCATCAAGGTCTGGGCGCAGTCTTATCTCAAGAACATGGAGGCAAATGCCGACCAGTCGCGTTTGCAAGTCGAGGTCTGCGACCATCTGAACGCAACATGCAGAATTACAGTTCAATGAAGTTGGAGTTTTTGGCTCTTAAATGGGCCGTTTCCGAAAAATTCCGAGAGTATTTGCTGGGTCAGAAATGCCTGGTGTTTACAGACAATAATCCACTCAGTCATTTGCAGACAGCGAAATTGGGAGCGTTGGAACAACGATGGGCTAACCAGCTTGCAGACTTCGATTTAGAGATTAGGTATAAGCCTGGACGTTCTCATGTTAATGCTGATGCCTTGTCTCGGAAGAATGTTGCATCTGTAGCTGCATTGGCTATGACTACTGTTTTTCCAAAGGAACTGCATCAGCATGTTCATGACGGTCAACGCGTAGTCGTAAGCGAATCAATTTCTGCCCTCCCCGAACAGCCTAGAGAAAATCTTAGCGTTCTGCAAGCAACTGACCCCATTATTGGGCAATTCCTTGTCTATTGGGATCGTCAAAGGCCACCAGATGCACAGGAGAAGGGATCAGAACCACCAGAAGTGCTGGAATTGGTGAGACAGTGGGAGAAGTTGGTCAAGATCGAGGGCATACTGTATCGGAGGTTCTGTCCCCAAGAGGAACATCGTGAAATTCGTCAGGTTGTGTTACCAGCTGTTCTCAGGGAAAGAGTCCTTATTGGTTTGCATGATGACCATGGTCACCAAGGAATCGAGCGGACAGCAAGTTTAGTGAGATCTCGATGTTACTGGCCTGGTATGTTCAAATTCATTGAGGAATGGTGTAAGAAATGTCAGCGCTGCACCCTGGCCAAGGTAGTACGACCAAAAGTACGAAGTTTTATGGGGCACCTGATGGCAGAGAGGCCATTAGATATTCTGGCTATTGATTTCACGCTGCTCGAACCTGCATCAAATGGACTTGAAAATGTATTGGTGATGACTGATGTTTTTTCAAAGTTTACACAAGCCATCCCAACTAGAGACCAAACGGCATCAACAGTGGCACGTGTTTTAGTGGAACGTTGGTTCTACCTATTCGGGGTCCCACGACAAATTCATTCGGATCAAGGTCGGTGTTTTGAAAGTAGGCTGATCCAAGAATTATGCCGGCTGTATGGGATTTCAAAATCTCGTACCACGCCCTACCGACCGCAAGGGAACGGTCAATGCGAACGTTTTAACAGAACCATGCATGATTTGCTGCGTACTTTGCCTCCGGAGAAAAAATGTCATTGGCCAGACCATCTTGCTCAGGTGGTATATGCTTACAATACCACAGGTCACCAGTCTACTGGATATTCCCCTTATGTCCTGATGTTTGGACAGGAGCCCCATTTACCTGTTGACTTTCTGTTGGGATTAGATAACTATGTCCAGAGTGAAGTAGGCTGGGTGGTGGACCATAGAGATAATTTGGAACAAATATTTAGTAAGGCCCGAGCCCGCCTTCAATGTGCCACAGAACACCGTGCCCGATCAAACGACCTTAAGGTGCGTCATGGACAATTAAGGGAAGGTCAAGTTGTGTATCAGAGAGCCCATAACATAAAAGGCAGGAATAAGATCCAGGATGCCTGGGATCCAACCCCCTATAAAGTGGTCCGGTGTCCCGACGGACAGGGAGCTGTGTATGCTATTGCCCCGGCAGATGGAGGTGGTAATATTAGACACATTCATCGTTGTGAGTTGCGTCCTGCTTATACTCCCTCAAACGATCCTGGACTTCTAGATCTATTTGACCATCAGGACACTTTAAGAGACGAAGGCATGGTAGTTTTGTCTCTAATCCCTGAGGATGTATCTGCCCAGGACCAAGTTAATACGTCTCCACCTTTACAGGAAGAAAATACCAACTTCTGCACTTCAGTAAATCATGCAGAGAACCATCAGCCTCAACAACAGGAGGAAGCTGTAGTAAGGCGTACAAGGAGGACAACAGCTGGATGTCATCCTAACCCATATCGTCTACCTCGGTCAGCCCCTACTACCAAAGTCCAGATTAATGACCAGGTTGCTCTCCCTATGATGCGGCTGTCCAGCAATGGTTTGAACGTAATGTTTCGCCCCTGGTTGTAGTATTGACGTAATCGACGGGACGTCGATTTTTTAATCTGGGGGGTAGATTGTAATGGGACAAGGTTGGGGAACTACAAGTCCCATCAGCCCCAGCGCTATATAAGGAAGTACTGAGGTTTGTTTGTCCTCTCACTTCCTTTCCGTGATCGTGTGTTGTGGATGTCGTGTGTGTTGTGGAGGCGGCACACTTAAAGCTTCAAAGGTTAGTAAGTAGAGAGATTAGTTGGCTCTTATTTCTTTTTGCAGCGATTGAGTTGTGTGCATGTCACGACAGATTGAGCCCTTCAGAAGGATAGTAGCAGATAAGCAGCTATGTTAACGTCATGGAGAGCTGAGTACTTGTTGCACACCATTTAGGAGTGTTTTTGCCGGATTATTGCCTGACTGATTGTTGCCTGAGTGCCAGTCAGAAATATCGGATGTTTGAGGGATGCACGGTTACCGTTTACTTTAGATTGAATTTTCTTTGGTTTATTTATTATTTTGTCTTATGTTGGACCAAGTGGGAAAACCCCAGACCATAAACTAAGTGTGATGGTTCAATGGTGCTGCTGACTTGTTTGTCCTACTGGCATTACCCACGGTTAATCTGTTTTTCTTTCCTTTTTGTAGATTTCTTTTTTTCCAACGATGGCTGCGTGGTTACCCTCACTGTATGGATGGCGGTGGTGAGGTGGCTGGGATCGTGTGGTGTTGGTCACTTTATTTGTATTTTTGCCTTTAGGGATGCAGTGTGATTGCTGTGAGTTTTGCTGTGGTGAGAGCACTTTTCAGGACTACTGCCTTCACGATATAGGTAACCTGTGGCCATCTGTGGGTTGTTGTTTTTGTTTCTTATTTTTTTATTTGTTATTTTGTGGGTATTTGCTTTTAAGGACTTATTTTCTTTAACTGCTGAATTATTTGAATAAAAATGTGCCTATTGATGGAAACTGCACAACCGCCTTGCGCCTGATTATTTACCCCTTGGGTCATGTTACACAGAGATTAGTTGAGTCTTGGGGTCAGAAAACCTAAAAAAAAAAATTATCAAACCCCTACATCACCACATGTTGTTTGAGAGGTTTTCAAGAAAAATCCTCCTCGCTCCTCCAAAAACAAACTCAGCATATTCAGTGGTCAGACATGACTGAATCTTCAAAAGGGACCGGATTCTATGGTCAGATAAAACGGGAAAAAAGGGCTTTTTGGCAGCAAACCCAGCAGATGTGTTTGGTGCAAACAGGGATGAAGAGTACCCCATGCCTACGGTTAAATATACTGCTAGATCTTATATGTTGTGGGCCTATTTATTTGCTGGAGGTCCTGAACATCTTGTTCAGATACATGATATTATGGATTCTGTCAAATACAAACAGATAAAAAATCAAAACCTGACGCCTTCTGCTAGAAATCTTATAATGGGACGTGGTTGAATCTTCCATCAGGACAACGGTCCAAAACAAACATCAAAATCAACACAAAAATGTGTAACTGAGCACAAAATGAAGCATCTGCCATGACCGTCCCAGTTCCCTGACCTGATGAGTGGAATGAACTGAAGAGAAGAAGCACATGAACTTGTGAATCTGAAGGATCTGGAGAGATTCTATATGGAGGAATGGTCCCTGATCTCTTGTCAGGTGTTCTCCAAACTCATCAGGCATTATAGGTGGAGACTCAGAGCTGGTTTCTTGGCAAAAGGAGGTTGGCCAACGTGTTTTGGAGAAAAACATTTATTTCATAATGTGATTTACCCCCACTTTCAATTCTTTTACTTCGATGAAAGGTGAGAATTTTGTGATTTTTTTTGTGAAAGTTTTGATCATATTTACCAGGGGTGCCATCAATTTTGACCATGACTGTATGTATGTTTTGCACCATATACATCCGTGTACAAACATGTTTTGCTACTCATAAAGACACAACCGAATCAACATTCATTTAAAGGTGTTTTATCTGCTTGCCTTTCTAAGATATAGTTTTTTTGTTAGCATGCATAAAGAATATACATCCTTGTTTTAGAGTCATGCATTTTCTTTCTCCTTTTCATCTTACCTTTTCATCCTACACCATCATCATTTGCCACATATGTGTTCAGAAACAGAGAGACTCATTATGGTATTCCTTTCTTCTTTTGAGTTTGTTTTTGTTGCTCATTGTGTGCTGACAGTCATCTTCTGCCACACACGTTGCCTGCAAAACATCAGTAGAGTCCTTGTAAGACCTGGCAACCAATTTAGTTCCATGCCACTCAAATATCATCAGGATAATTCAGTTTTGTATGCCTATCATGTGTGAAAATATGACGTGTAATATAACTGCCACCTGCAGCTGTACTTTCCTGTCACTCTTTGATCACATTAATATTTCTGTCTCTTTTCCCCTTTACTCTTTATGCATTTCTCTTTCATAATTTTGCCGGCACCTTGTGCTGCAGCTAAAGCAACGGTAATTGGCTCAAAATATTCCTTTTACGATAAATGAAGCTCCAGGAACTATCTGCTCTGCCATCGTGTTAAACACTGTGCCATACTGTGAAGAGAAAATAAAAGACAGAAAAAGAGCGGCACACAGTACACAACAGTTAGGGAGTGGGAGATGCAACAATATGGAGAACAAAGAAAACTAGACTTACAAAATGATGCTTCGTGTTGTGGGTGAGGTCCAAGACACTGCTACCCTGCTGAAAAATAATTAATCTTAAGGGTGCTTTGCTGGCCTTAACAGGTTAAAGTTGGTCTAGCTGGTCTTCCAGTCATACCTATGTGATGTTAAGCTGGTGTCCCAGTCTGTCAAGTGTTCAAAAACAGTCTAAAACCAGCAAACAGACCTGACTTGTCCCAGGGGGGCCAGGTCACCTCCAGACTAGTTTAAACTGGTTTTTCAGCATGGTATGTAGTTGCTAAGGTTTTCTAAATGAATGCTGCTATGGTTGCAAGGCTGTTTCTATGTTGATTCTAGCCTTTAGATCAGGTTTGTTATTGATAACTAAAACTGTTAAAATTATTTTTGGTAATTAACATAGAGCTGAAATAAATATAAATATTAGATGAAAACCATAAAATTATTTAGTTCAGTTAATTTCTGTTTAAATTGGAGAACTAAAATTACTCAAATTAAAACAGAAATATAAAAAAGATATATAGATACACATAAAAAATATCAAAAGCCCATAATGATATAGGCTAAGAAAGATAAAAAAATAAAAACTAGTTCAAAATAAAAAAACTCATCTATAGCTCGAATCTCATCAATGTTTATGCCTGGTATTAAGATGTGTTTTAGTTGATCAGGGGCCCATTTCAATAAGGAGGTTCAACCAACTCTGAGTTAAAACTTGAACTCTCAGTTGACTTATCCTGAGATGGGAAACTCGTGAGTTTTCGGTTACAGAACAGCTGAAATGAGTTAGTTCAATCAACTCTTTTTAATTGAAAGTTGATTGACTCTGAGTTAAGCGTGTGCACCACAACTATAAAAAGCCATTATCAATGGGGCACAGATTTTATGAGTCACCATGGCAACAGCGCCAGACAAAATGGGGTGGTGATGGTGCAGTGGATAAGACACATGCCTTTGGTGTGAGAGACCTGGGTTCGAATCCACTGCGAGACACCAATGTGTCCCTGAGCAAGATACTTTACCCCCTAGTTGCTCCAGAGGTGTGGAACCAATGAAAATTCTGGAATCGGTATCGGCGAGTACTTCTATCCGCGTACCGATCCGATTCCGTTTTATTAATAAATGTCTAGTTATAAACGCTAGCTTTGCTTACTGCTGCAAAACTTAATTAACCCAGTCAATATATTAGCCTACCTAGTAGTAGGCTAGCCTATAGACGAAACCAAATTTTTCTTTTAGCCAAACCCATTTCAAACAATCTTATCTTCTTATATTATTGTTACCTTATAGACTCAAGAATACATCCATTCCAGACACGGAAGACGCTCTAAACTGAATTTACAACATATTTATCAACCAAACATGTTAGAAGTAGCCTACACACAACATAAAATGAGTGTTGTCGTTTATGCTAACGCCTGTTTCACACATACTCCATTGGCAGTGCGTATTTTTCCCACACCCATGTTACAGTAATAGATTAGGAGCGGTGCTTCACGTGCGTGCATAACAGCAGAGCAGAGATCTACACCTCAACAATGTGACACAATGGATGTGGGCTAAAATACTGATTTGAAATAAAAAATTGAGAATAAATGTTGTGGTTGTGGTACAGCCGGAGATCAGTTGCGCACTGCAAACGCAGCACATGTGAAAGCAATAACGCGCACTTCTCCTGCATACACACTGCAACACGCACCGCATACACTCTACACACGGAGTGTGAGTGTGAAACAGCTCTAACTCATGCAGCGAGCTGCTTCTTCTAAATAATGCCACAAGTGGGGCTTGAGGATCTGAAGTCGTATAGGTTTACATAGTGCAATCTGATGCAGCCCCTGAAGTGACACAGGAAACAGAAATGCTGCATAATAATAATGCAAGTACAAGACGAAATAACGTTAAATAACATTTCGTCTCGTCTCGTTTTGGTCAACAAAAATTAAGAGACATTTTAGCATAGTTTTTATTTTTGTAAACCACTTTTAGTCTCGTTTTTATTCGTCAATGATATTGTATTATACATTTAGTTATAGTCATCGTCACACGAGCAGCATTTACGTTGCGTCTCGTCTCGTTTTCGTCACGTGATAAAGGTTCGTTGATGACAAAATTTAGTCATAATTTTCGTTGACGAAAGCAACACAACACGCAGACATGGAGTTCCCAGAGGTCTGGACGGTGCCATAGATTGCCCCGTCTCTCAGAAAGAAGGTCCTTCCTCAGAGGAATCGGCCAAGAAGGGGCTGTCGCGAAGGAGCATGAGTTCCGTGAACCAAGTCCTGGTGGGCCAATACAGCGCCACTAACAGGATCTGCTCCTCGTCCTCCCTGACCTTGCACAGTGTCTGTGCAAGAAGGCTCACTGGGGGAAACGCATACTTGCGAAGCTCCCGGGGCCAGCTGTGGGGCAGGGCGTCTGTGCCGAGGGTCCCCTCGGACAGGGAGTAAAACCACCGGCAGTGGGTCGTGTCCGGAGAAGCAGACAGGTCTACCTGTGCGACTCCGAAAACACTCCAGATCAGCTGAACCACCTGGGGGTGGAGTCGCCATTCTCCTGGCAGGGGAGGCAACTGTGAAAGCACTTCTGCCACACGGTTGGGCTCCCCTGGAACATGAGTGGCACGAAGCGACCTCAGATGCTTCTGACTCCACAAGAGGAGGTGGGAGGCGAGTCGCGACATGCGGCGGGAGCGTAGACCACCTTGGCGGTTGATATACGCAAAGGTCGCAGTGCTGTCTGTACGGACCAGTACGTGCTTGTCTTGAGAAACCCCTTGAGGCGGCACAAAGCCAAGCGTACTGCTTGCAACTCCAGGCAGTTGATATGCCAATGCAGCTGGGGCCCCGTCCACAGACCCGAGACTGCATCCCCTTTTACGTGGCCCCCCACCCTATGGCAAAGGCATCCGTGAAAACCACAGCATGCCTGGAAACCTGGACTAAGGGCACTCTAGCCCGAAGAAACGCAGGATCCGACCATGGGGAGAAGGTTTGGCGACAGTGCGGGGTTACTTTGACCCTGAACGTGCTGCTCTGCCACGCCCACCTCGGGACTCAATCGTGAAGCCAGTGCTGCAGCAGCCTCATATGTAACAGGCCGAGCGGTGTTACTGCAGCTGCCATATGCCCCAGGAGCCTCTGAAATAGTTTCAGTGGAACTGCTGTCCTGCCTCGAAAGGAGCTGAGGCAGGTGAGCACTGACTGGACGCGTTCCTCCGTAAGGCGCGCCGTCTGGGCAACCGAGTCCATCTCCATACCGAGATAAGAGATCCTCTGCACGGGGCAAAGTTTGCTCTTGTCCCAGTTGACCTGAAGCCCCAACCGGCTGAGGTGCCGTAGCACCATGTCCCTGTGATGGCACAACACCTCTTGCAAGTGAGCCAGAATGAGCCAATCGTTGAGATACGTGGGGTGACAGGGCCAGCCCGAAGGGTAGGACTTTGTACTGATACGCTCGACCCTCAAACGCAAACCGTTGAAACGTTCTGTGTCGAGGAAGAATTGAGACATGAAAGTATGCATCCTTCAGGTCGATCGCTGCAAAACAATCCTGGGGATGGATGCACTCAAAAATGCGCTTCTGTGTGAGCATCTTGAATGGGAGTTTGTGCAGGGCCCGATTCAAAACTCGCAAATCCAGGATTGGCCGTAACCCACCACCTTTCTTGGGTACAATGAAGTAGGGGCAGTAGAACCCGGACCTCATCTCGGCAGGAGGGACCGGCTCGATCGCGTCCTTCGCCAGCAGGACATCGATCTCTTTCCGCAGGACAGGGGCGTCCGCTGACCACACACGGGTGAAGTGAACGCCCCTGAACCTGGGAGGCCGGCGTGCAAACTGAATTGCATAGCCGAACCGAATGGTGCGGATGAGCCATCGGGCCGGACCCGGAAGCGCTAGCCAGGCATCCAGGTACCGACCCAACGAGCCCACCTGAACCATCAGCATACCCGCGGAGGGGCAGCGAGGTGGAAGGCAGGGACCCAGCTCCAGTGGCAATGAAGCTACTGGAAGCGGGGTCTGGGCGTGAAGTTCAACAGGGACCTGCTTCCACGGGGGGCAGATGACAGAGAGAGCCCGTGGGCCTTCTGCTGCGGGCCACCCCATGGCGAGGGGAGGGGAAGAGACGCAGCACGAGGCCTGCCTCCTCATGAGCTGGTCTCCGCCCCTCCGAATCCAGTGGCTGACCGGAGTGACGCAACCGAGGAAGCAGTCCGTCTCGCAGCAGTCCATCTTCTGTGCAGGACATGCCGTATAGCCTCCGACTGCTTCTGGGTGGTGGAGAACTCCTGGGCCAAATTCTCCACGGCGTCGCCAAAGAGGCCGCCCTGGGATACGGGGAAGTTGAGAAGTTTGTTCTTCTCCGCTTCCCTCATATCTGCCAGGGTCAGCCAAATGTGGCGCTCCTGAACAACCAACGTGGACATCGCCCGGCCCAGCGAACGTGCGGTGACTTTCGTTGCTCGGAGAGCGAAGTCCGTCACCACACGCAGCTCCTGCAGCAGAGCCGGGTCAGGACCCCCCGCCTGCACGTCATGGAGCGCCTTGGCCAGGTGTACTTGCAAAAGTGCCATGGCGTGCAGGGCGGAGGCGGCGTCCCCACACGCACTGTAGGCATCCCTGGTGAGCCCAGAGGAAAACCTACAGGCACGGGAGGGGAGAGAAGGGGCACCCCGCCAGGAGGAGGCGGTCTTCGGACACAGCTGCATTGCGACAGACCGCTCCACTGGGGGGATTCCCTCATACCCATTCGCTGTCCCGCTATCCAGGGTGGTGAGGAAGGAGGAGCGAGGTTGCCTCCGTCTGAGCGCCAGAGGCGCCGACCAAGACTTCCTCAACTCCTCATGCACTTCGGGAAAGAAAGGGACTGGAGCAGGCCGTGGGGCAACAGCACAACCCGCTCCACGAACCCAATCATCCAGCCGCGAAGCTTCGGGACCCGGTAGAGGGTTCCACGCAAGCCCGACACTCGCGGCCACCCGTTCGAGCATAGCAGCCATTTCCGGGTCAAGCTCCACCAAAGCCACAACAGGGGGCTCCGGCCGCTCCACCAGAAGTGCAGATGGCAGCGTGCAGCTAGAGGTGTGAGGCGCCCGACAGGATCTTTCACCTGTCGCGTCTCTCACAGTAATCCTCATACGCTCACCAACAGGAATCACCGAAGTAGCCATCTGCTGAAGTGAACCAGCAGACGAACTAGATCGGAGGTTCACTGAAGGGACTCCCCCATGTCTCAGGGATCTCAGTCTCAAACGTAGCATCGCGAGAGTCATATTCCCACAATGAGAGCATGACTCATCCACAAGTGTCGCTTCAGCGTGTGCTAAGCCCAGACAAGTGAAGCAGTGCTTGTGGCCATCAGCCTGAGGGAGAGATCGATCGCATCCAGAGACGCACAGGCGATTCGACATCCTGAAAAGGACGCTAACACACTGTGGAGCTCTTTCAGTAAAAGAAAACAAAAAAGAAACTGCTCATCAGTGCCGAAGCACCGAGGGATCTCTGCCGCAGACACCGCCGGAAACTCACCCCGAACGTTTCTTCACCAGGCTCGTTTTCTTCAGAGCAGCAGGTAAGCTCTGAGAGGCTCTACAGCAAAAAGCGTCTATGCAATGTGGTTGTAGGCGGCTCGCGGAATGCAAAGATTGCATGCCAATTGTTATTGGCTCGTTGTTAATTCTATCAGAGGTAATAAGGCTCCCTAGCGTGATCCCAATTCATCAGGGAACTCCCTGACGACACGTTGGAGTTCCCAGGATGAAAGGGAATGACGATTTTCACGTCATAATAATCAGGAAGTAAAACACATCTTTATTTCTCCCATCTCAGGGGAAAATAAGGGAATGAACAATGACCATTCAAAAATTTGACTGGGTTTCTAAAGATACAAAGCTTAATGCAATTTGGTGAAGTGTCCCTTTAAAGTAAAATCTGGTGTAATTACATTAAATGCTGCATATACTAGAACAATTCTGTTTATTTTTAATGTTCTCCCACATTTTATTTAATTCAAGAATAATTCATGCAATTGTATATTGTTAATTTGAAAGCATTAAAAGTGCAGTTTCTTGTCTCTCCTTGTATTGTTCAAGTGGTCGATGTTGATATGGGATTTAATAATTAGCAATAAGTAGACCAATACATTCTAGAGATAGAAATTATTACATGAATCTAATTTTACTATTAAAGATGTCATTTCTAGTTAGTTATTAATAAAAGAATATTAGAGGTGTTATTCAACCTAATTTAAATTTTCATGTAGGTGCAATCCTGCAGGCATTAAAAGAATGTGGCAGCAGCTGACAATGAAATATAAAAACATAATTCAGTCAGGTAATGCTTGAGCATATCATGGAGATGGAGATGGCCCTGAGCCTGAAAGCTGGAAGGCCAATGGCTCAAGGAATTCTTGGAGGGACTTGATCGGAGCCAGACAGTCCCCAAAATTCAAGGGCCTACATAAAATTTAAAAGGTCTACATATGTGTTATTTTTTTATATAGGCTATTTTTGATATTTCCATTTGTTTTACTTTGGGTTTTTGGGTGATCCCAACAGGTTCTGATGCTAATATCTGTCTTTTGGAGCCTCCTGTCCCTGTAGAACCCCAGGCAGTTGCAAGTTATAGCAAGTTATATGCAAAAATTATAGCAAGTAGTAGTATTAAATAGTATTATAAGGTTTACTCAATCAAATATTCATATTCACATGATGATGGTGATTAAGAAACAGTTTCTTGTGCCACAGAGAGGCCTTCAGATGTAATGTTGTGCATCAAACAATCTACACATTCACTTTTTTATGTGAAGTAGCCTAGAATCTAAGTTAATATCTAAATAAATGAAAGCTTTAGCACAAGTTCTGCCAGGAAGACTTAATTACCACGTCACTCGTTAAACTTCAGGTTATCCAATCACGTTCTTATTCTTATTGTATAAAAGATCGGTACTTACTCATGTTTGAGTTCGCAGATGCTGACGCGACAACACTAGCTTGTGTTTTCTGCTAACATTTCCAACGATATGCCAATCGTTTGCGAATATTCAGACTCTGATGACGAGTTTATTCCACCTTCTCTTCTCCCAACGAGGCGCCTCCAATGACGCGACTCACCTTGAGTAACGAGGTCCTCAGAGGAATTATACAGTCTTCTGGAATCAGCCGGCATTCCCATCAGCCAAGGTCTGTCCAGAGAAGATCATCTCCTTCTAGCTCAAAACACGCTGGGAAATCTACCTGAGCTTACCACTAATCCCATGACTCCTACAGCATCATTCAAAACAAGCTGGTAGGAAAAGAACAGCTAAATCATCGTCACATCATCTCTCCAAAAGAACCACACAGCACGCACAGACACCAGCTGCTTCGGATTCCACTGAGCCTGATTTATTTAATATTCAACTCCTCCAAGCGGTTCAAAGCTTTTCCCACAGCGTCAACGGTCTGGAATCGAAGATGGCTAAATTCGAAAAAACCACCGCTAACTTCAACGACCCTAATGCGGCTACAAACACGGCAGTAACTTCACAATCCAGACCTCCTCACAGAGGATTAAACGATCTCCCGAGCTTCGCTTCTACTTCTTCAGCCCCGCCAACTTTTCTACAACCAGTCCAGACACCATTTCAGGACATTTCAGCTCCACCTGAAACTTCATCTTTCAACCTTCTAACAGCAGCCCCTGCCCAGTCTTTCGGTAGACGGTTTGTACCTCCAGCCGCTGCTACGGTATCTCCTTACATTAGATCAAACATCGTACAAGGTAAGGATTTAAACCTTGCTTCACTTCTGCTTCCTTCGCCTGCTGTCGATAGGAAAATAGTTGACTGCGGTGAAGTGGCAGTCCTGCTCAAAACTTCCGATCCAAGATTACAACAGAATCTTTCATTCGCAGAATTCGTCATCGCATTCAGTATTTTCGGAGACATTCTGTGTCAAGTTTTCCCAGATTGTAGGGAAGAGTTGGATTTATATCTAGCCATGATGGCAGACTTTAATAAGAGATACAGGAGTACTCTATTCTACGAATACCATAAATCATTCTCCGCCAAATCTGCTTCCTTCATTTTCGCTCTTTAACTCCAGACTCTTCCTCAGCTTTCGAATCATACGTCAGACTTGATTCAAAAACCATCCTTGAAGCTCAGCAAACTCTTCAGTGATATCAGGTAAAATTTCTAAATTCAGTAGTTTTTAAACAACTACTGGTGGTGGTATCAGGCAATGGCCATGCGTGGCCTTGTCTCTATTTGGTACTGTAGCCATATATAAGTAAGTAAGTAAAAAGTAAATTTTTTTTCGTAATCAATAATAAATCAATAATCAATAATAAAATCACTGTTTTATTATGTTATGTACGTCACAGAATGTTCATAAAGCGCTCCCCATTCAGCGCTCAACGCAGTTTGCTTCACGCTCCACTCAAACCCCCCCCCCCCCCCCCTCGCTCCAAAAACGAACAAAAAAATCTGCATGTATTTTTATTTCACTTTTAGGTTAGACCACAGCCTTATCTTGCAAAGAACTAAAGACCAACAAAACATTTTCCAAACAGAAATGTTTCATTTCAAATTACAAATTAGGACTAGCAAGAACAGGAATGTAGCATAGGTACACAAAACGTACTGTAAAATTAAACGAATAAATGGGCCTAATAATATGAATAAAAGTTATATAAACAAAAATGCACATAAAAGTTTTAAAAGTAAATTATAGGCCAGAATTTTGATAACTGAACTTTTCCCCAACGCACATGATAAAAATGTAAATGGGCTTATAGGCCTAACCATTGTACACACAAACTGCTGTAAAATTAAACGAATAAATGGGCCTAATAATAACTAAAATAAAAATATATACAAAAATGTAAAAAAAATAATATATAGGCCTACATAAATGTTTAAAATTAGGCTAATTAATTATTAGGCCAGATTTTGATAAGCCCAACTGATTTTTGCGCAGCGCGCAATATTAAAATTTAAATTGGCTTATATCATCTGTACACAAAAAAACAACACACAAAAAATGTAAAATTAAACAAATCAATGGGCCTATTTATATAAATAAAAATCATCACATCAACGTGTTAAATTAAATACATTTCGGTAAATTAACTATTAGGCCACCAGACGCCGATATCTAACTGAATTTTTGCGCAGAGAGCACATGGATGACAATTTAAATTGTCTCAAACTTAAAAAAAAAGACAAAAAAAAAAAAAGAAATGCTTTCCTTATCTAAACTACAGTTCTTGTGAGTTCACCTTCAAGAACACGAGTTTGGACAATGTCTGAGGCTTATTCAGACACATGCGGTGGTTTCTTGAAAGCAGGGCAGCAGCGGAGAAAACCCTCTCTGCGCTCGCAGACTCGCTAGGGGATACTGAATACAATGCAATCAACTTTAGTCAGGCGGGGTCGTGGAGTTTTCTCTTGGTGTGAGCGGAGCGGAGCGGGAAATAAGCCGACGCTCCGTCCTTTTAAAAATGCCGCTCTGCGCTCTGTCCAAGATCCGCTCACATGCTCTGCTGCGAATCAGCGACAGTCCTCATATGCGATTTCAACTAAATCTATCCAGAGTGGACCAAGCTCGCCAAGATAGCCAGTGTAGTCCCTGTCTCGAGTGTTCCTGCAGAGCCAGAGAGAGGGTTCTCACTGCAGAATCGGATCAAGATGAAAGTAGCGAAGTCGCCTTGCAGAGAACAAGGTTACGCGGCTTATGCGCAAGTTGTGGAGAGAAACTGCGAAGTTTTGATTTTAAGTCGGCACTTGCACATTTCAGCACTGCAAAACAGCGTAAAAGTAGCATTAAATTACGCAAGACAATGTTATAGGTCTAGTCCAATTAATTTGACAAGGAATTTCACGAATTTAAATGTTACCAGCTAAATGAGACGCTACTGAGGGTGTATATAATTAAGTTCGCTTGAGTAAAAACTATATTCAGATATTGTATGTGGGGAGGGGGGATTGGTTTGTTAAACTAATGTGAAACCATAGCAAAAACAATTGGCGTTGATTGACGCCAAACAGACGTACATGTTTTCATGGTTTCCGTCTATTTGAAAGTTATGCTAATAAACATGTTGCATTCTATACGGCCTGATTATGTCATTTTTTAAGTTACATAGCCTGACTCAATGTAACAATGTAAACTTTGCCTTCTGCTATTGATGTCGTACAACATACAGAATAACATAGTACTGATAAAAGTTACTTTACTAAGATTAACTTGCATTCATCTGGGAACCTGATACCTGACAAATTAAATTACTGCAAATTATAATAGTTTTCTAAAATAACCTAATCACTTGAAGGAACACTCATGGACGAGGTCGAACTGGAAGCCATGTTAATCTTGGACTACATTGGCCACCGTAGGAGTTAAAACGAAATCGGAATTGAGAGGAACAGAAACTAATATTTACTGGATACTCATATACCTTTTCACAACTAGATGGGGATGAAAATCACACCGTGTAGCTTTAAGAAGTGTGAAACAAGTGGAAACCTTCTAGATGTGGACATCTATATATGAACTAAAAAGAGCAATTGCTAATGTAAAAGAAACTTCTGGGGAGGAGAAAAGATACTGAGATACTTTTAAAGATACTGAAGTTACAACAAAATATTGGCAGGTAAGCCATGTCACACTGTAAGATCTCAGTTGTCAGACTGTACGTAAATCAAAATGCATTAAAAACGGACACATGCAAGAAAACGTGTCCGAAGTTTTACATCATCAATCAATGACACATACAGTATGTTCACAGTGAGCTGCATTACATGTGGGATAGTGGCTACAAAGAAATATCTAACGTTAATTTTGTTCACGGCTTGTCTTAAAAAACGAAGACAATTTGACAGTTGTCATAGAAGTCACACTGCAGGATTGTGTCAAATCTTCTGACACTGCCAGAATTTCATCAGAGGTAAAAATTTTATCACAATGGTCATTAATCGGCTGTCTGTGAACATGTTGAACTAAAAATTAAAGACTTCATATTTTAGCCTAGGATTCCTCTTTCACAAATCTTACCCTGCGCATGCAGTTTTTTAGGCATTATTTTACCTTCATAAGCTGTAACATAACAAAATGCGAAAAAAGTGAACTGCTGTGAATACTTTCTGGATGCACTGCATATTACTATTTTTAATTAGAATGTACTTTTATTGCAAATTTTTTATAGCTTACCTTTTTTTCAAACTTTAGTATAACTTACTAAACTAGAGAAATGTTGCCTTGACAACTAGCTGAAATAAGAGTCCCCTCTACTGTTTTCCATGCTATTCATTTTTCTTTTAACATGTCAAGTTTATTATTTGTATCTATTGTTTGCAGCCAGTATGATTCCTCTTTCTGTCTTTGGATGTCATTGACTTTCAAATAGACTCAAATTTTGTGCTGTGTCCCTCAGTAAATTGTGCTAAATGGCTAATTTCTCCCATCTATTCTTTCATGATCCTTCTCTCTTTCTCGTCCCTCTGTGCACCAGGTCGTTTTACGGTAGTTGCTGTGGCTTTATCCCGCACCTCTCATTTATCACTCCAGCTCTCTTACCTCTTTTCTCTCCTTCAAAATGGGGAGCGTCATCCTTTCTGCACACATTTATCTTCTCCTTTTTACAGTGTTTCTCCTTTAACACAATTCATCAGCTCTCAGGATGTCTTTTTACATAACATTCACAATGCCTGTTCCATGACGAAGGGACGCATGTACGTCATTAAGCATCTGTGAGTGTGTACGTGTCATGCTTTTTCACAATCTCCCATGGAGCAGCAATACGTTTTCTGCTTAACTAGTATGTGCACCTGCAGTGGGGGAAGAAATAACAATAAATAAATAAATAAAACCTTTAGTGACTCTCCAATAATGTGCATTTTCGCTATTTTACTTATTTCCATGGACAATTAAAGCTAATACCAGATTAAACGTAGAATAAAAATCTTAAAAAATGTTCTATGATTTAAGGAGAATTTTAAGAGAAGATAAATGAAATTAGAGCAAAAAAAAAAACCCTAACCCTTTTTTTTAAGCCGAGTTAATTGATGCTTTTCCAATTTCCATTGACAACCAACACAGTCAATATGCAGAATAAAGGTAATTATAATTAAATATATAAATAGGCAGGGTAAACAAGTATGGAAATAGATGGAACTAAGAAAAATAATCACAAAAAAAACAATGACATCTTTACCTTTGGTTAAATTGTAAATCATGAACATTCTATCATTGTAACTTTCTTAATACACAATGATTAAACCAAAAATAAATAGCAAATTTCAAATTATCTACAAAACTATTGAGTCTACACATGAAGCAGTTAAATTAATTGCAGAAGTTATTCAGAAATAGTGGTTTAGAATAAACCTACACCAGAATGTTTAAGAAATATGAATAAAAGGCACTTTACAAAGGTTCTATCTCCGTTTAGGGTAGTTCTGAGATATTGAGCATCAAAGTTTTTACATCCCAGCTGGCAAAACTGTTATGTAGTATAATCTTCTATTATAGCTTTATCTATTAATCTTTTTTTTTTTTTTTTTTTTTTTTTTTACAAAAATAACACCACACAGGCATTAATAAACACCTAATGGATCAGATTATGTCAAAAACTCAATTTCGACCAAAAGTGGAGATAGAACCTTATTAGAACCTTACCAGCTCATGAGCTGTCTGTATGTGTTCACACTGAAATTCTCTCTCTTTCCAGAGATCTCTACCTGTGATGAGCTACTATCCCATGATGCATTGCAGCCAATCCCCCTGGACCATGGTACAGCACTGACACCTGCAGGAGAGGTACTACGTCAAAGAAAAACCTCATTCCCCCTCCCATCCTCTGGATCTCCCAAAAGGACAAGTGCACAGTGTGATCCAGGGCACAGTGGGTCGCCTTTCTTCCTAATTAATATGCACAGCAAGGATGAGGTGGCAAAATCCAATCAACACTGAAAGAGAGCAAAGAGAAAGAAGGACCGTGAACACACACGTGCACACAAATAAATACAATCACTTGCATGCACAAATGAAATAGATTTTTTACAGGAAGATCTACCAGCAAGCCAACCATTAACTGTGCAAATGCATATGTAAATGTGATTGGCGGCATGATTGTACTGCATCACTGCTCTTCCCACTAGAGGCATGCTAATGTTGTCATGGTTACCTCTGTGAGTGACAGACCTCATGTTTTCTTGTCAGTCTATCTGTCTGCGTTGGGTGTATAGATAGGTGAAGCATGTAGTTTATCCAAAGTTAAAATGCTTCATAAAGTCTAGAAAACAAATGTGGAAAATCGATTGATTAAAAATGTTGGCTGGTCAAAATGTTGCCAACGGTGCCAGCATAGTGATATTTATAAATTGTGATTGTGACATACTGAGCTTATAAACTATTTACATTAAGATCAAACAGTTTTATAGCACATATACTGCCTTACATTTACAAAGCAGGTACCCTGTTTAATTAAGTAATAAACATTTCTTGCATTCATCAGTTCCGTGTTTTTCGAGGCAGTGCAACAGGTTTGGCAAGTGTTTGACTGATCTATTACACAAAAATGGTACACCACAATGCAAAACCTGTCTATCATGGCGTATGTGACTTATATTGACATTGAGAACAGATGTATGTGGGAATTACGAGTCAGCCAGCAGAGTGTAAATCAGTACTAGGTTGTAAAAAATAAATAAATGCTCTATTTTAATGCAAGGGTATTGTGGCAATAACTTTTATTTCAATGTGCCTAACATCTTTACTAAATGTAGGCAGAAGTCAGCAATGTAGTTCACTAGGTTTTGGAATTCAAAAGAAAGATAGTAAGAGGGATGTGAAGGTGTAGCTGTGTGGTACTAGGCAGAACCTGATTTCACCAAGTGCAACATGTTCCTTGATCAACATTGTTGTTGAGCCTGGAACAACATTCCAATCAAACAATCAGATTTGAGTGACAAGTTTACAGTTAGTCACTTTTAGGCTTGTAACCAAAGTTAGATGCTTCTACATTGGTTTTATTCACCAATAATTTCCCTCTGATTTTAAGCATAATTTATGGTTAGGGTTAGGATTAGAGGTAGGGATATGGTTTGGATTAAATTTTTAGACAAGAATGTTGTTCCAGGATCAGCAAATATGTTGGTCCAGGAACGTGTCTAACTCTGAAAAATCAAGACGTACCCGTAATAGAGGGTTTGCATTATCTTTTTTTAATAAACACTGACAAAATCTTCACAGTGACGCAGAATATAAGATGTAAATGTTCAATTGATGAGTCAATAAAATATATGACCTAGGGTATGGTTTTACCCCCAAATTCAAGATACTGTAACTGACACAAAATGGTAACAAAATTTAATCGACAACAACCTAAAAATGGACAAGCAAATAAATTCTGTAGTCCGGGCTTGTTTTTATAACCTACGTCTACTCGCTAAAATTAAACCATTCCTATCAAATAAAGACTTTAAAAGAGTCATTCACACTTTTATTTTTTCAAGGCTTGACTTTTGTAATTCGCAGCCCATTCTCACTCCCAAGGCGTCACCTAACTGACGCCTTGGGAAGCATTTGGACATGCTTCAATATCTGACGCTTTAGGCGCCCTTTAGCGTCAGTTAGATGACGCCCTAGGATCGCGTGTACCCTACCCCCACCCCACACCTAAACCTAACCGCGTCCTCTAACTGACGCTTTCCTTTAGCGTCAGTTAGATGACGCCGTAGGATCGCGTCATGTAAGTGACGCTAAAGGGCGCCTAAAACGTCAAATATTGAAGCATGGTCAAAGGTGACGCCTTGGGGTGAGAATGCGTTGTAATTCGCTATATTGTGGCATCACCGCCGCATCTTTGTCCCGACTGCAATCGGTACAAAATGCGGCGGGGAGGCTTTTGCTGAAAATAAAGAAACATGAGTCGATCACACCAGCACTAAAGTCTTTAAATTGGCTTCCAGTGCAATACAGAATAAGGTACAAGATTCTAATGTTTGTGTATAAATCGCTAAATATTCAGGCCCCACCATATCTGGCGAATCTCATAACTTTGTATACCCCCTCCAGAAAACTACGCTCAGAGAATCAGGAACTACTGATAGTACCGAGAACAAAGCACCTTCATAAGGGTGACCGGGCATTTGCGGTAATAGGGCCGAAACATTGGAATGAGTTACCGTTGCCTATTAGATCTGCAAAATTGCTGTCGATTTTTAAGCATCTGTGTTAATCATATCTGATGTCCTTAGCCTACAATGAGTAGATGTGTTATTTTAACTGGTTGAAGTATGTTTTTATTTTTATCCTTCATGGGAATCTTTGGTTCAACTTGGGTTGTGTATTAATAGTGCTATATAAATAAACAAACAAGAACAAGTAACTGCAAATCCAAATTTCACTGTCTAGATTCCAGTCATTTCTGCAAATTGCAGCGATACATTTGTTTCTTTTTCTGCAACTGTCAGCAAACTATAAAAAGACAGCTCCTATTTCTTGTTGAATTTAATTGTACAGTAAATTGCATAGGTCTTTCCTATTTTAGATGTTTTTGCAGCATCCAAGCTGTACACCAATGTGGTCACATTCTGTCTATTAACCCTTCGCAAATACCCGCTTTTTTGGCGCTTTAATGTGTCGTTAACAGATTGCTGTAGCATCTCAGTTCAAGTGGCAAGTGAACCAATCATACCTAATACTAATAGCTCGAAATAAACATGAATAAACATTAGGTTTGCTTTTTTTCAACCATAGAAAGACTTATACACACCATTTTCAAGTCCACCAAAGTTAATGTACTAACTTAATGTCTGATTTGTTTGTTGGACAAAATGGCGTATTCAGCATTATGATTGGTCACATCGCCTGTCAATCAAACAGCCTAGTGTCAAATAAAATTACTTTATTAAGATCCATGGGGGGAAATGAATGTTGTATAAGTTGGTGTGCTGTTGTTGAATTCCAGGTGCTTTACACATTTTGATTTTGCATTTACTAATCTGGAGTCATGAGCGAGTGTCTCTACTTGACACTCAGGAGTTGTTCCTGAGCTGAATTTGGACTACTGTATGTCCACATGTGGAGTCGTGAGCAGGAACTGCTGCAGAAGTGACTCTCTGGAGTTGCTCCTGCGGGAGCTACGTTTGAAAAACATGACCTAGCAACCCGGTCTCATCCCAAGATGTCATATAACTGACGTTTTGGGACGTCTTTTGACCATACGTCAATATTCGCCTTTTTAGGGCCCTCTTAAACGTCGGTAGATGAGGTTATGGGATCCTAACTCTACCCCAGACCTAAACCTAACCCTAAACCTAACCCGTCACCTAACTGACGTTAAAGGTAAAGCGTCAGTTGTATGACGGCCCGGGATCGCCATCTACCGACGTTTAAGGGGGCCCTAAAAAGGCGGATATTGACGTATGGTCAAAATACGTCCCAAGACGTCAGTTATATGTCTTTTTGGGATGAGACTGTGTTAGACCTAGTGATGTGTTCATGATAAATAGTCATGAATGGGCAATGCTGTTGCATTTATTTATTTATTTGTTTATTTGTTTGTTTGTCCATTTATTTATTAGTGCTCTTGCATAATCAGATGGGAGTTCGATATTCATAGCATCCTATGGGTAAGCCCACTGGCAGTCGAAATGGGGATAAAATATTTGGCCAGGAGGGCTTTCGCAGCATTTAATGGGAGTTCAATATTAACAGCATCAGATAGGTAAGCCTCGTAGGTAGTTGGAAGGGGGCGGTCGTGCAGCTGTTGTGGGAACAGAGGAGATATCACCATCCATGGCAGTGAAGCCAAGGTTAGAAGGAGAAACAAATCTCCTACAGGATCGCAGGGGAAATCACTGCTGCAGCAGTGAAGGAAAGGTTAGACGGAGAAACAGAGCTCCTGCTGGAGTGGAGGAGATATCACTGATGTGGCAGGTAAGGAAAGGTTAGAGGGAGAAACAGAGCTCCTGTTGGAGTGGAGGAAATATCACTGCTGTAGCAGTGAAGGCAAGGTTAGACAGAAACGGACCTCATGCGGAAGCGAGAAATCACTACTGCTGCATTGAAAGAAAGGCTAGACAGAGAAATAAAGCTCCTGAGGGAGCTGACTGACATTAATATATTACACAAAGAGAATATATGTTAAATTAAACTAATTTAAACAAATCTCAATTTAAAATGAACTCAGACTGGTAATTTGTTAGTTGTTAAATGCATCTGGCACATCTGCATGTTCTACCATGCAGCCATTTCCATTTTCATATTGTTTGAGATCTCGATATACGTAGCTAATTGGGAGCTGCAGCCTGTACTACTTCAATAAAAGGAAAGCCATAAAAGGGGGATAGCGATAACATTGATAAATGTTAAAATCTTTTAACATTTATCAATGTTAAAAGATGGGCTTCTGCGTCTTTTTCTATAGATGGCCACGGAACCCTGAAGGTGGAGGAGAATGGTAGTAAAAATGGTAGTGAGAAGTGTGTTGTTGAGCTATTAGATTGTAAGTGGGTGGGGGACAATGCCAAAAAAAGCTGATCCTGGAGGAAGAGGAGTGGCTGCTTCGATACTCCAGCAGTTAATTTAAAGATTGAATGGTTTCACCCCTCCTGAAATATTTCACTAACTGACATTTTTCATGGGGGGTGGTTGACATTAAATTGAGTTTAAAAAATAATAATAATAATAAAAAATATCATCAACCAGATTCTTAAATGTTAAGTATTTTTACTGAACCAGCAAAAGAGCCTTAGTGGAAAACAGAAAAAAAAAAAAATAACGTGAAATAATAAGAGAGGGGATGCGAGCATGAAATAGAAAGTAAAAGATAAACCAGGAGTTGCTGTCAATTACCGTGTGAACAGTTAGTTGCTGTGGAGGACTCTGGTTGTCTCTGCAGAATCGAACATTCTCCCAAAATTACAATGGTTTAAGGCCCTGTAACCTTCTCCTGTCCACCCCCCTCCTCATCATCTTCAAGTTCCCATGGAAGTAACAGGGTTACTGTGTGCTAAAACTACTATTAATTTAAATCATTGTATCTCTATGTATTATATATATATATGAAGAGTTCAGATGCAAAAGCCTCTAAATGCCATTTGAAATTTTCTTCTTTAATGATGATTTTTTATCAAACTTGTATATTTAAGTTCAGTAATTTCACTTAAATAACAATTAATAGGTAATTATCATTGCCATTTAAGTGAAATTAAAATTTTGAAATGTATTAAAAATATATTAAAATATATTAAAATAGAAAACAGTCATTTTAAATTGTCATAATATTTCACAATATTACTGTTTGTCATTTTTTTTTCATCAAATAAAGCAGCCTTGGTGAGCAGAAGAGACTTCTTTTAAAAACATAAAAAATCTTACTGATCTAAAACTTGTATATATATATATATATATATATATATATATATATATATATTGTTTTATTTAAACAGTCCATGAAAATCTGAAATTAATACATTGACCATGCAGGACAAAATAACACAGCAAGATGAACAGTGGCAAATATGGAGACCACATAGTCTTCATTCTGCGGTGATCAGCAGTCTTTCTCACTCTCGGTGAGCGCAGTTACCTTTAAGAAAAGTCATTCACAATTATTTCGGTCACAAACTACCATCACATTCACGTCTGCTCCATACCACAGTAATGGGTAAATTTATTGATCATCCCACTGTTGTACCACCACTGTCGGCCTGTATGTCTATGAAATATGTGGCAGATAAAGTTAATTTAGATGAGAAAAAAAAAATATGTATAAAATTATTAGCGTTATTCAGCTGTAAACAATGAGGCAGGTAATCATTTGAATAAATAAATAAATAAATAATAAAATACATGATAATTATGGAATAAAACCATCTTGCTTGATCCATAGCTAAAACAGCTTTGATTGTCATGTATAGTCATTAGTTTATTCTAAGTGGTCTAGATGATTCGATAGCCACATTAGCAGCTGAGATTAACCTGTTAAGACATGCTGCTAAACTTTCCTTCTGTTCTCGGATTTGGAAAGACACATGGGTTAGTAAATAACATATTTATCATTTTTGGAGCGAATTGTCATTTAAGCTGGTACAGCCTGGTTTTCCAGCAAAATCATGGGATTTTTTTTCCCAGTTTATAAAACCATTAATGCTCTATTGAGTGCTTTCTTAATTTCCTAACATGATTTTTCTCCTTGCTCTTTTTTTTTTCATTTTTCTTCCTCATTTGCTCACCCTCTTTTTGGCTCACTTTGATGGAACTTCATCAAGGCTGAAAATGAATCGTCTTTCTAAATTAGATTAACAACACTTTATACAAGACGTGCCCTTTTCCCGACATCACGTGTCAGATAACCGAACACAGTTAACAGGAGACACTTTTAAGTTCTCTGCGTCAGATCAAAAGGTGGCAGGAAGTGTGATTAAGCCCAGTAGGAAGCAGCAGGCATAGATCATACGAACGATGCCCTTTCCTGTGCTCACACAGGCATGCGTGTATTAATGGCCTTGGGTTGAATTTAGACATCCGGGAGAAAGGGCACACGTGTAACTGCATATCTTCTCTGGCCCAAGTGAAAGATCCATCAGATGCACAATGGATTTCTCACAATCTTTGCCCTTTTTGGGTTTGAGAGGACTGAAGAGGTGAGAGATTTATGAAGGAAGAATACTGACTTGAGGAGGAAGCTCTTGAATCATGCTGGATAATAATGTGTCTGTGTGAATCTCACAAAAACATATCCAGGTCATACTTCAACTATTGAATTTTTCATTATTCTAAATGGTTATTCTCATGTAACCATTGGGGGGATTATTTGACTGAGTCATATATTTTTGCCCAGTTCATGAAATTCACCCATCTAGAGGAAAGAAAAAGAAACACTAAAACACACAAGCACACACACACAGACCTTTTTAGAGTTGTGCAGTCAGAGAGAAGCATAGGAGAGAGACTTTGGGAAAGAAGGTAATACAAAGAGACATGCAACATCCATCATACTAGCAGCTAGTGAGATGGAGAGAAAGAAAGAGAGAGTGAGTGAGAGAGAGACTTTTAAAACCCCTTTCCAAATTTAAACCCAATTTACCCCATTTTCCAAAACATTACAGAACTAATATACAAAACACACACATAAATAAACAATAATAATAACACACACACATACACACACACACACACACACACAATTTTTTGAGAGAGAGAGAGAGAGAGAGAGAGAGAGAGAGAGAGAGAGAGAGAGAGACTAGAATAAAGCCACAAAAGCCCAGCAGGACCCTCAGCTCACACACTTTTCATATACCAATCCTTTTATTTTTTCAGTTTACCTTGGGAGAGTCCTTTCTACAGATCCATTTTTTTTCTGTCACTCTATCGGCACTCACTGGCTTTATTCTCATTCTTTCTAGCATTTGGAGGACATGTGTTCATCATGTTGTCCCGAGTCACCGAAACCTGTCCTCAGTCCCAGGGACCTAAAGGTGAGCAAACAGAAGACATAAACATGAAACCGATTACTTGACCATTTACTGTTACTATTTTTTTTTTTATCTCTGTGGTTTTATGCATACAACACTATATATATGTATATATATATATTATATATATATATATATATATATTTCAACGCAAAAAATAAAAAAAAGTTTCTGGGCAAAGTTCCTGCGGTGGAAACGCAGCTATACAGTGTTATAAAAGAACTCGACAACACTGAATCTCCTGAATCTCTGTTTTAAAACAGAATCACTGCCTTGAATCCCAATGACATGTGACCTCCCTTTGATGTGGCCACAACATGCGAGTCTTTCTCGTCATTGGTAATGGCATGCTTGTGCAGATCCTATTAGCTCCAGCAGTAAATCAATTTGAGTGTGAATCCAGGGAGAGAGCAGCAGCCGAGTGAAGGGGAGGATAACGGGGTGCATGTTTATGTGGTTGTGGATGCAGATAAGTGGGCAGCATATCAAACTCTGTGTGTGTGAAGAGGCTGAAAGCTCAATGTGTCTGAAAGGTGAATACAGCTCACTCTCTTTGGCAGAGTGAATTACCTCCACAGCATGTGTCGAATGGGCACGTGGGGTGTGGAGCACTTCTGGCTTGTGGACTCGTTGCTCAGAGGTCGCTCTTTCACAGCTCAGGACATGTAATGGAGTTCTCGGTAATGAGGAACTTCAGTATCAGCTTGGGCTTAGATCTGAAACAGGAAAAATTCGAATAAATATTTGATCTAAATGGTCTCCCAGATTGTGCAAAAGTCACCCTGATGAGGCAAGAATGCTGAGATTGGTTGCCGTGGCATTGCTAGCTTGTCGCAAAGGTGTTTTGAATGCTTATAATTCTAAATGCTTTTAATTGCTATAATAATTCTGGGTGGTTGCTAATTAGTCCAAATGTAAAAAAGTTTACTCCCTAGAAATTAATTCAATGCATTTTTACGATTTTACAGATCGCCAGAATTTAAAGTAAGTCCAAATTCTTATGTGAGAACATACAGTAAAATTACAATATTGCTATACAGTTAACAATTCTGACAGACATGGCCTATCATCAAATCTGAGCACAGTTTGAGACATTATAGACATCTCTTCTCAAACTGTAGCAGAGACAGCCTTGAGATTACCAGTCATTTTAGTTGTATATACTAGTATTAGATTATATAAAATAGTATTTATTAATATTTTGAATTAGCTTTTATTTTTATATTTTCACTTTTCATTTTCATTTAGTAACCCTGTATTGTGCCATTCATTTTATTAGTTTTTTTCCCCCTAGATAGCTGTAATTAGTTTTCATTTTATTGATTTTAGTACTTCAACAGACTTGTTTAATTGTGTCTGTGACTATGTCATTATTACCCCTAAATTATTACCACTATGTATATGCCCTGTGTTTGTTTTGTGTATAGTACTTGTATGAATGTTAGTTTATGACTCATATTGTTTGTTTAAATATAATTTTGTTCACTTTTTCTAGTCTAAAGTGAAAATTAGACTTGTCTCTTACTTGTCTCTGGGTTCATGGCTGAAGCATGGTTTCGGAGGTTTAAGAAGAATGCAGTCTTCCTGGTCCCCATTTTATGCCATCCTGGGGGATTATGGGTAGTGTGGGCATTGTCTATCCCATTGTGAGCAGAGGGGGGGGGGGGTGTCATTGTTTTATGTGTTTTTATTTTGCTAGTACATTATTTGTTTGTTTGTTTGTTTTTTTCTGGTAATGGTGATGTTAATTTATATTGACATTGTATTGTCAATGGTTAAGTTTATTTATGTGTTTATGTATGTGTGTATATAATTTCCATTTCCCTATTAGTATGAAATGGTTGAACCCTGGAGATAGAAAGGCTTCATCTTGTCTGTCTGGATTCAGTTTTGGAGAGATACTTCCTTGAGGTCAGCATTAGTGTCCCTGGTTTAAGGGTTTTTTGTTTGTTGCAAAATGCAAGTTTGGAAGTCAATATATGAAGAGTTCAGATGCAAAAGCCTCTAAATGCCATTTGAAAGTTTCTTCTTGAATGATGATTTTTATCAAACTTGTATATTTAAGTTCATTAATTTCACTTAAATAACAATTAATAGGAAATTATCATTGCCATTTAAGTGAAATCACTGAACTTAATAATACAAGCTTGATAAAAAAATGATCATTCTAGAAGAAAATTTCAAATGGCACTTAGAGGCTTTTGCATCTGAACTCTTCATATATATATATTATTATTATTGACTGCAAGCCATGTCTTCTGCCTTTGCTCTGGCCATGTCTCCACAGCAGAGCCGGCTCTCCTTATAAGCGAACTAAGCGGCTGCTTAGGGCCCTGCCGCCACCAGGGGGCCCCCTAACTACAGATGGTATTCGCCGGCATCGATGCTCAAAGTGTGGGGCACGCTCATCTGGTGGGGAGTAGAGACGTGACAGGTGGGCCGCATCAACGGGAGGAATTTTTCCTTTTTTTATGCCTTTTATATATTTATTCGTTCATGGTGAGTCCGTATCGTCAACTTCACATTGCTGCGACGCAGAAAACACCAGTTTATTAGTAAACAATTAAATGTCTCCTTGCTATTTTTTTACACATTCATAATCATTAGACTTTTGCAGACTCGTGCGCTTGAGTGCGGCTTTATAACACTCATTATCCTGTCTAGCCTATTTAAGTTATTAAATCAATATAAAAGGGCGATTTACTACTACTAGCTGACCAGAAAAAAATTAACTTTAGTCGGAGGCAGCCCTTATTCCACATATTTTCGAGCCAGCAGGGTTGAGCGGAGCGCGCGACCCTGAGCGGAATGATCAAGCACAGGAATATTCATGTGCACTCACATGCTCTGATCGGAACAAAGAATAATTTAATTAATCATTGAGTTATCTCATGCACTGCCCATCATTTTTAATCCCATATCAAACACAGTAGCCTACGTTATGTCTACTTTTTTTTTAAATAGACCTGTCTTGCCAAACGGAGGCAAGACATTTTGACACACATTTTTACATTTTGACACAGCTGCACATTTATTTTCTCTATTTTTCGAATTCCATGTAAGTTATGACACAGTTGCACTTGTAGCCTATTTTCTTTTTTTTTTTTTTTTTTACTTGCTGCTATGTTATTTGATGTAGATAGTTAGTTTGTATTTAGATACTACG